>JXCR01020204.1:0-23511 GCA_002079205.1 Phalaenopsis hybrid cultivar
AATCTTTTACTAGTAGTCAAGTAAATGTATCAAGGACATAAATTTTGGAGATTAATAGAATAGATAATTACATCTGCTGCATTCCACAGCCGCACAGTTCTATCAAAAGAAGATGTCGCCAATTGCAGTAAGCCAGGTCTGAAGCGAACATCAGTGATAATAAGTGTGTGTTCTTCTGAAGTGGTCTCCGTTTGCAGGGTATCCATGTTCCATAGCACTACCTATTAAAAAGGGAAAATATCAAGTGAACAGCAGCTCAAAAGATAAAAGAATTAGAATACCTTAATATCCATTTTAAGACACAAATATGACCCACATGTTGGACAAAAAAAATGAATTAACTGAATTCAACATTGTTATACAAGAATAATATTCGGTTCATACAGTTGGTCTCATTTGATCTTTTGTTGGCATTTTGTAGTGTACGCTATTAATTTTACCGGTTTATTTTATTTTGTTTTGTCTCATACAGTAGGTATCATTTGTAGTGAACGAATATTATGGAGATCCATCATTAATATAGCCTGTTGAACAAACAAAAGTAGTTATTTTGTATAAAAGATATAAAATAAAAAAAGAAGAGATCTGTATTTTATTTTCTGATGCCGCAACTAATTCAAAACCAGCAGAAATAGAAACAAATTCATTAATCAGCTGAAGTAGGGGTTACAGAACACGACTCAAAATTGAAAAAAGATGCAACAACAACAGTTCCCGGCTAGGGTCCGAAGAGGGTGGTGACGTCGGCGAGGTGGTTGAAAAGTAGTAGTGGTAGGGGGAAGGTGAGGGCGAAGGGGACTGGTGGCTGGGTATGAGGGGAAAGGGATAAAAGGCTGATGGTGGGCTTTGGGAGAGGTGGACAGCAAGTAGGACTGCAGGGAAAGGTTGGTTGGGTGCTAGTTGAAGGCCTTGAGGTCTGGACAGCAATAGTTGCAGCAGAGGAAGAGATGGCAGCGTGCTGAAAGGTAGGCCAGACAGCAAGGCTGCGGCGATAAAAGAGTACAGCAGGACAGCTGGGAGGAGAAGGGGGTGGCGGGCGGCTAAAGGGGGGTGAAGGAGAAGTGGTAGGGAGGAAGATCGGATAGGATACAACACCACCTCAGAGCAGGATACAACGAAATACCACCCGTCGTCGGATACAACTCTAGCAAGGAAAGAGGAGACTCCACACAAAATTTGAAAACAATAACAAACATAACCTAACCCTAATTCTCTCAAACAACAAATAAAAGTACTTCAAACAGGTGGGAAACAAAAAAAAGAAAGGGAGAAGGGGCTGGCGACAGTGTCGCCCTTTCTAATTGCCCCTGGAACCAGTGGGAGCTAGACATGCAATTTCTGGACCGGTTCTGCTGGTCCTGCCAACCGGTTCAGCCGGCGAGCCTTCTAAGCCCTGCTTGATTTTGTTTTGTCTCATCGTCAATCGCTGATTCATTCATTTCGCTGTCATCGCTGATTTCACTTCCACAGGTATAAAAATGGGACAATAGGGTAATTTTCAAAACATTATATTATGTCGCCGAATTCATAATATAACATGCTAACAAACAGAAGGTGATTCTTTTTAAAGCCCAAAATAGAATTCCGTGTGATTCAAAATCATAATATTGTAAATATTTTAAGTTCTGAATGACCTCCAATTTATACAAGCTTCAGAACATTTTCTTAAGCTAAATATAATATTTTGAAATCAAAATGAGTATTTCTAAGTCTCATATGATTAATAAGTTGGATGATATGGAGTTATAAATGATTTTAAGATATTTAAGGAAATAAGTCAACTATGCACAATTTCAAAATTTTGCATGTATTTTTTTTAAGTAAATTTCATATCAAAATCATAGTTTAAAAGATGGTGCAAATCCTAAAACTAATAAAACCTTTTGAGCTATGCAAATATTTCATACTTGCATAGGCTTCAGCTAAAATTCTAAATTCTATAACGAATAACTTAGAAATGCTGCGCAGGTTAAAGACCAAACTTGCAATCAAATAGTTTATATTTTGAAGAACAATCAATCGGGCCACATTGTCTATATGACAGTATTGTAAGTTTCACCAAACTAGTCTGATCCTCCTCCTCGCAAGAACTGGAGTTGACTAAACCCAGCGGTTGGGTCGGGTTTGGCATGGGTTGGGCTTATTTGGGCTTCGACTATTCAAAGCAGGCCCGGGCCAAGCTTAAGCCCAGATTCTCGCCCGCATTCTCTTTATAATTTTATATCAGGCCCACCCACTAAATGGGTCGAGCCTTTTTGTGGGCCGCTATGGGCTATAAAAGAAAAGTGATTTTTTTATACCATGAAATAAATAAATAATAAAATATTTAACATATTTTTTCGAATCATGTTAATGATTTAAAATATTAAAAAAAATATGTAATATGAACATTTGAAACATGAAAGAATATGCAACAAGTGTTTTAAATTGATTTTTATATGTAAGAATTTTTTTAATATGCTTAAGTGAATTTGTTAACAAATGTATACACATGAAACACATAAGACTTCGAACTAAGAACATCTCGATATGTAAATACAAAGGAGTGGAGTAAAAAACAGCGAAAAAAAAAATAAAAGTGATAATTTTTGTGTGATATAAAAGATTTGGTTGGTATTAACATAAAAATCAAAATTTATCACTAGATAAAGAAGAGAAAGGATGAAGAAATTAATCACCTCAAAAGCTTGTAATCGCGAAAAACATTTATGAGACAGGGCAGATAGGCGGGTAGGGCTTGACACGGGTCGGGCTCATTAGGGATTTGACTAAGTCAAAGCGGGCTCGTGTCAGGCCGAGCCCACATAATTTTAATTTTTTTATAGCCAAGTTCATCCATTATAAGTGAGCTTATGGCGAGCCCATCCGGTCGCCAGTCCAATACCTAGATCTAGAGTTAACGGGTCTAGTAATTGTGAAATCAATCTCCAAATCATAAGATAAGAATTTGCAAGTCCAAATAACATAGTTGGATCCTCCTTATTAGGACTAATGTCAACAAGGTTTATATCCAAAAAAACTTGAACTAACAAACGAACTTCAACTAAACAAAAATTAAATGTTCAAATCTCTAATGATGGCCGTGTTGACTAAAAATCTCAATCGAATGAGTTAGTTTCAAACCAACATTCAAACTAAGTACAAATTTAACACTCAAGTTAAAACAAATCATATAAGATAAAACAAACTTTACTCATCCTCCACAATAGATCGTCAGGGATGATAAATTTTTGATTGAATTTAACTCACAAAAGAACTAATGTCACATCGAGTATATTATTATATTCACACTCAAAATAACTTCACATCAATAAGAACGTGACATAAATTCTCCGTCCATGTGATTTTACCGTCAAGTGACAAAGTAGCAGTTACAGCCAGAGCCTTTTGACCAGGTAATTGCTATCAAATGTGACCATTATACTACGGTAATGTCAAAGCCCATATATTCCCTAATGATTTTCCGCCCTTTGTGTTATGAATCAAAAAAGTACAATTGATTAGCACAAAAACATTTGTATGCTAAGGTCGCCTAAAATTTGTACCATTAGATAAACATTTAACCCAATCTACAAAGCTCCCTTGGACGACACAACCCATGGTTGCTAACAATAATCATTCAGTCGAGTCGGGTCTATTATCTCTTCTGACTAAATAAACAAAGGACCACGATGACCCAGGACGAATGAACCATGGGATCTTAATCGGGTCTATCATCCTTTCCCCCACAATCCGCTTTAAGCTCCAATTCATAAATTTTAACTATTTAAAATGTACGTCCGCTGCTATTGTATTTTAAGTATTTAGTGTTTAATGACTATACTTAATAAAAAATACTCTCCCAATATAGGGAGAAGTACTTAAATACAAGGGCTGCCTATGGGAAATCTCAAACATCATATCAAAAAGTCCTTGCAAAATGAGAATGTCTACTATTCCTTCTGCCTTCTGAAAATTTGAATCTCAAAGCTCTCTCAACAAAATAAAAACAGAGAGTCTGGAGTTGTCAAAACTTTTAGATCCCACAATCATATTCCATTTTATTTGTTCTTAACACAAAATGCACTGTACATTTCCCTTCCAGCTTATTCCTACAATTCAGCTGGAATCTCAAAGAATGACAAAGCTGGGGCAAAAATAACCCCCTTACAAGATTGTTCCGGAATCATTTTCCCTACAATCACAATTACTAATAACCGAATCACAGACCATTTTTAAATTGATGAAATCAACAGCCACCCTTGAGAGACAACAGCCATTACAAGGCATAGGCATAATTATTATTATTTGTAAGAAAATAAGGCATTTATTTTGTTGTGTTACTCCTTATTTGCAAATATTAATCAGTTAGAGCAGAAGGGTGACAACATATGCAATGAGACACAAATCTTGATGATTCAAACCAATTATAGAAGTACAAGGCATGCTCAAATATTATGAACGTAGCACCTTCTTTTCATGTCCGGCACTGGCAAGCAATTTCCCATCTGTAGAAAAGTGGCAACAGACAACTTTGCTGTTGCTCGTTCGTATGCAACCGACATCATTGAATGTAAACCCTGAACAAAGCACAATAAAGCAAACTCCGCAAAATATTTGCCAATTTCAAATGTGAAAGAAATATTCACCCTTTGAAGGTTCTGGGTTGTGTTCTACAGGACTTCGTTTTAATGCAGCAAAAATATCTCTACCATCTCCATCATCATTAGAAAGAAATGACTCTACATGATCATCCAAAGAACCAACATCCGCAAAATGCTCCAAGTCATCCTGTCAAAGTAACTATAAACAAACTGGCCAGAAATAAAAAAAGGGTTCAAGTTTCCATCTTATAATTTTGGGAAACTTACATACGCAGCACACAATTCTTATGTATTTACATATCACAAACATAAACTTTCATCTATATATATATATATATCTTTTTGGTGCTTCAAACTTAAGTGTGAAAAAAATTTATCACTTTAAATGCTATGCGTGTAAATATGAAAGTTTAGGAGTGAGATACGTAAATACATAAGAATTGTGTATTATGCATGTAAATGCCTATTTATTTTAAGAGAAAATAAAACACTTTTCAAGGGATACCATTTGATTAGAAGATGCAGCGAGCCCAGCTGTAGCATCCGTGCCGTAAATCATTAAACCTTTTGTTAAGTTGTTAACATGCTGTATGTTTCCAGCCATTGTAACACCTTCACCTGTTGTATGCGTGGATGGTGTTGATGGTTGGGAATTAGAAGGGCCCAAAGTATTTCCTGTTCCAGTACTATTTGCTGCTCCTGATGAAGTAGTTTGTTTTCTTTTTCTGTTGTTCTATATGTCAAAAACAATTCAAGAATAACATGTGAAAATATTTTCTTATATTTAAATATCCTTATAAGCTTATTTAGATAAAGTGCACCAATGATCCTTTGCCATCAAGTAAAGCATGTGCAAACATAAATGTAACATTATGCAATATATGCAAATCAAACACACAATGTAAAGATCCATATTCAAACCTTGAGTCTTAAAAAAAACATCACAATTTAGGTTATAGTCTAATGAGTGAAAATTGTATTTCTCTTTCCCGATAAATTTGAAAACTGCACATCCAAAATGAAGCACATGTATAAAGGGATTAAGAAAATAATAATAATAAAACAACCTTTGAAAAATTAAAACTTGATCTTTTCAACGCTTACATTTGTCATTTCAAAAATTGTTAATCAAGGTTTTAAGCGGCTTAGAAAATAAAGAATAGGAGCCAAACCATCTACGCCATCACTCATCAAATTTTGTATGCACTCAATAAACAGCAAAAAAATCAAAGATTTTGATGAATTTAATCCTTTGTAGTTTTGACTTGTCAGAAAATCAGCACTCGTGAGGTGGATTTTTGTTCAACAGAGACGAAATTTCTTCAAAGAAAATTTGGAAGAACAAAAATTGCTCCATCTCAGTGTACATTAAAGTAACTCATTGAAGCATAAGTAACATATTGTTTGAAAAAGCATAAATAACAAAACTTAGTAAGAAACCTGTCATGGGAAAACCTAAAATGGTAAAATTGAAGTCGAGTAAGGTATCTAGGAAGTAATCAGCCCAATAAAACTCCATCATTTATAGATCCAATGGTAAAAATTTTTTATAATAAAAAAATTAAAATGACAAATGAGACATTAGATTAACTCTGACCAGTATATTCATCAGAAAAAAAAAAGTTAAAAACACATAGATAACAAATTACTGTATTCATGGGCATTATGTCATCCATACTTTATCTTCTTGAATATAAAACCAAAGATGGTATCCAACCACTCCTTCGTTGTTTGAATTTAAATATTAAAGAAGAGTTATCCCACAAAGCATCCTTGAAGTATCCCATAAGCCAATTATTGAGAAAGTGTTTTCTAGAAATGCAATTCACCTTCAGAAAATCTATGTTTATTAGGCAAATAATATTTTACCTGCTGTAATTGTTGTTGCTGCTGCAGTTGGTCCTGTGGCTGGGCTGCCTTCATCTAAATTAGGAAGAACAAAGAAAAATCAAAACTAAAATCAACAGAAGGTTTTTCATCATCTTCGTCGGCATAGCTAGAAAGGTACTAAAAACAGTGAAGTAATTAATTGTTAAACCATGGTCTGAACATAAATTAAACTAAAATTTCCATATTATGCAAGAACCATCAGTTCTAAATCACACCAAAGAAACGTAAATGAATAAAACTGTAGGTAGCCTAGGCATAACCAAATTATCATGAAACTAGGCCAACATTTCACCTCCACATAGAATCTCTCATACGCAGAAGAATTGGCAGAATGACTAAGTTAGAGCAAATCCATGTTCCAAAATCCTGAATAATGCATTAAGGCATGAACTAATCAAATATGCATAGAAATTACAGAAGCCTTCATATCACAGAAACAAACCTGACAGAAAGACCAACAAAAGCAATAGCTGGCATAAAACTCGTTAATGTGATTTTGCTCGGGAAGGAAATGGTTGTAAGGAAATTCTATCAAAGTTTACTACGGATTTGAAGCACTACATATCAACACCTCAAACCATACTAACTAAAGGGGCATTTGGCAAAGAAATTTATTGCTTTAAGGCAACATAGAAGAGCATGAATAAAGTAGTTCTAAAATGCATGGACCATGAAGCACCAAATATTCATCTCTATAGAGGATCTCTCAACCAATATTGCACCATGTTATGGTCCCGTCAATTTCTCCATATTACAACACAGATATCTACTTGAAAATTAAACGAAGACAAATCTATGTTTTCTGAATCTACAGGTTTTAAATAAACACGAACAAATGCAAATGTACCTTCATAATATATTCAGCCTGATCTGGTCTAACTTTCGGTGAACTTGCTTGCATAGGGGAACCTACTAAGCCATCAGTCACAGCAGGTTGACCATCTTTTCCATTCAAGTTCCCCCTCGGTAAATTTCTTAATCTCCGTGGATCCATATCTCCATAATTAGGAGTATTTCCAAGACTTCCTTGAGCCTGGGCTTGGGCCAAGTATTGTTGTTGCTGTTGTGGTGACAAAAGCTGAAATTGAGATTGCGTTGACAGATAAGGCTTCTGCATTTGTGGATTTAAACTCGGACGCATTTGATCTATTCCCTAGAAAAAAAAATTAAATGAAACAGAAAACCTGAGTAACATGTATAGTCTAATGTTCTATTCAACAGTGGAATAGTCTCATTTCAGCACAGACCAAAAAATAAAAGGTCTCTACCATGAAAAAAATAGGGGTTCAATTCAAACAAAATTGAACAAAGAGAATCTCTATACGGACTTACAGTCAAAGGCCAGCCCTTCAAAGGAAGACCACTTACACCTTGATTCAACCCTGCAAAAGTGGACCATATGGATAAAAATCATCAAGATGGAACATTTCTTTTTTCGAACACTTCTTTTTTGGGGTAATGGCTCTATCATCATTTGATTTTACAAAGAAGAAATGAACACAAAGAATCAATTCTACTTAATATATTAATTTGTTCTAGATATGCTGCTTCAAAACCTTGAATATAAGCTCAAATTCGAGATGTACATTAGATTTTAGGCCTGCTGAGTGTATCGAATAGTGTAAAAATAAATAAATAATAAATAATAAATAATAACTTTATAAAAGATAGAAAATAGTTTCCTTGGATCGGTGGGCTAGGTTGGCATATGATCAACTAAATCCACGTTTACATTAAATTCAAAAATAAGCCCAACCAGCATGATACCGGAGTTGACCCAAACCACGACGCAAGACGACAAATATTATTGTTAAATTTAGAACGATGATACATGGGAGACTCAAAACAAAGGAAAACAATCATAAAAAGCAAAAGTGTAGAAATGATTGCAAACAAATGACACAACAACAAGACACAAACAATCCTAACAAGGAGGAAATCCGGGGTGATGGTGAAAGACAAATGACTACGGTGAAGGCCGGAGAGGTTTCAGGCTGCCGTAGAGGCATCGAAACACAGCTGGAGAAAGTGGAGAAGTCACCGATGGCTGAAATCCGGATTGCAGCTGACTGCGGCCTGCAGGGAAGCTGCAGGGAGGAGGTGCGGCGGCTGGAGTAAGAGGGGCAGCAGGCAGGATGGCCTAAAGGCAGCTAGAAGAGCTAAGAAGGGGCAGTAGTGGTTGCGGCCTGCATGGAAACTGCAGAGAGATCGGTGGTGGCCTACAGAGAGGCAGGGGGAGGGTTCGTCAATCTGCTGATAGTTGTCGATGGTTGCTGAGGACTGCTAGAAGAGTAGAGGCGGGGCGGGGATCAGATGGTGGCTGAAGGGTTGTGGGAGCCTACTGGAAGGAGAGGGGAGGAGGTGTGGTGGCCTGCTGGTGGCTAAGAAGTGGGTTGACAACATCAGAAAAGGTGGAAGAATAGATAAATAACTCGGCGGGGTCGAGTTATAGCCGGATCACCACCCGGACCCATGGAGAAGATCACCACCTTGGACGAGGGACAGCCGAAGCACTTTCTCGATGTCGTATACAACCCTCGAAGGAGAAAACACTTAGGCTAAAACCTGAATTCAGATATCAAAAGCAAAACCTCCAACTCCAAACACATTATCTCCTATTTATAAAGAGGCGGCCTATTTTAGGAAACACTTAAAATATGAAGAAGAATAAAATCAGATTTCAGATTTTAGGAAAAAAATTTTGAAATAAAAAATGAGACTAAAATCAGATCTCTGATTTTAGGAAAGGATTTAAATTAGAAAGGGTATGGGAAGGAAAGTAAGAAAAGAAGAAAAGGAAAGAAAATCAAAAGGAGAAAAATAAAGTGAACGAAGAGGAAAGAGGGGGTGGCAACCCACCTCCCTTGAGAACCGGCCGGTCCAGCCAGCCTGGACCAAGCCTAGACCGGTCCTCCCCCGAGCCCTACATCAGTTTCCCAAGGTTTGGGAGCTTCAACCTCGTTCGTTGAAGCTTCTTGTTCCTTGTCTTTAATCCTTGGAGTGCCTATGTCTCACTATCAACTTTATTCTCTCAAAGCACTTGCGAGTGTACCTCCATCTCGGTCCAATCTCTTTGGACTGAAATTTCTCAAATGGTGGTAGAGAATCAATAGTCACAAAAATCGGCCCCGCTAATCTACTAATAAGAGCTCTTGCACCCTCAGGCTCTACCGAAGGAAGTAGAATGAGACGTTTGTCATCCTTAAAGAAGGAATACGTGTTTTTGAATCCATCATAGTGAGCCTTCTAATAAAATTGCCACGGTCGTCCTAGCAGAAGGTGGAGACCACGTCACACCCTACTTGATCCTATAGCTAACTCCCTATTGAAAACTCAACTAGGCATTGTTAGTCTATGCTGACCCTGCTTTCCTTTTTTCAGCCACGCGAGTGAGTATGGTTGGGAAAGTCTCTGAGTCAAGGGTCCAATTTCTCTACCATCTGAGTCGATGTCACGTTCTTGCTGCTACTCCCCGATAATAAAACTGCATACCTTTATGTTCACTGTGCGGCAGTTGTATAAAATGTTATGGCGAAGCCACTGCGGATCTCTTGTGTCCTCGCAGAATCCATTGAATCACAAGTGCTCTCCCTCATCTAGTGGAAATTAATGCTCCTCACATGTTCCTCTGCTTCCTGCTCCACGAAAACCTCTTCCACAGTGCTCTGCTCGATAAAAGTTACAACTCTACTCTTCGGATAGCTAGAGGCTATATGCCCAAATCCGTGATATCTGAAGCATTTTATGGAGATCAAAATAGTAGGCTTCTTCTCACTGAGGGTAGTTTTCTCCGAATCTGAACCAATTTTCTCAACTCTCTCCGACATGCTCTTGCTGGTGCCTCTAATTGTGGATGGTTGCCTAGCTGGTGGTGGTTATTGGTTCTGCTTCTGTTGCCTTTCTACTTTCAATGCTAGTGTATGGACGTCCCCCTACGTCTAGTACGGCTGTAGCTGCACCACAATTCTAATACTAGGCTTCAAACCCCCCAAAATATTTGGCTACTGTATTCTCATATGACTTTGTTAGATCGCACTTCAGCTGCAAGTGGTGGTCGAACTGAGTTGTGAACTAGGCTTCAAGCCCCCAAGATATATGGCTCTGTTAGATTGCACTTGAGCTATAAGTGGTCGAACTGAGCTGCAAACTCCTCCACTGAAAGGTCAATCTGTTGTAGATTGTGGAGTTTCAAAAACATATCTTGACGATAACGAGGGTGAAAATATTTCTTCTGCGTGGTTTTCTTCATCTTCTCCCACCCTATAATATTTTTGTTGCCTTCTCGCCTCCTCTATCATTGTACGTTCTCCAACCATAGGAAGACACTTTTCTTCAATTTGATAGCAACTAATTTGACCGATACCTCTTTGTATTCGAAGATCCACTCTACTGTCTGTAGTCATTCAATAAATTCATCCAGATTCATGTCCCCCCCCCCCAAAAAAAACTCAGGCAAATCTACCTTGACCTCGTGGTCTTCCCTCCAAATGACATCTCATCCCGAAAAGTTTCCCTATGGGAGGGACACAGGTATCCCTCCTCCGTAGGCCTCCTCTAATATCGGATTCTAAAACGTCGTGACGTATCTTCTTCATCACTGAAATTATCCCTATGGAAGAGATTCATATCCTCTTCGCTCTCTCCCATCGACTCTTCAGGTCTCGGTCGAAGATAGCTTATTATTGTGTCATCCCTTCAATTGCAATTCCCTGTTGGAGGAGATAGAGTGCTCGCCATATCTCTTCCCGGGTAAGCTCGAACATATTTCTCCTTGGCGGCATGATTGACGGTTTGGGATCTGTGGAAGGGGAAAAAAGAACGAAGGAGAAGAGAAAATAATGAAAAGATAAAAAATGAAAAGCTGAGAAAAAAATATTAAAAAAAAATTATTATGGTGGCTTGGGTAGGGCCGAATGCTAGAAATCCTAAGATGGGACTAGGTTTGGTCTAACTCTGATACCACATGATACCAAAGTTAAACCAAACCACGACAGAGACTACAGATACTATTGTTGAATTTAGAACGAGGATATAATGGTGACTCATAACAAAGAGAAATAATCAAACAAAGCAAAAGTGTAGAAAGGATTGCAACCAAACGACACAACAATAAGACAAAAAATCTTGATGAGGAGGCGCTTTGGGGTGATGGAGCAAGGTAAACGACTGCGGTGAAAGTCGGAGAGGTGTCAGACCGCTATAGAGGCGTCGAACCGTAGCTAGAAGAAGCGGAGAAGTCACCGATGGCTGGAATCTGAAGTGCAGCTGACTACAACTTGCAAGGAAGCTGTAGGGAGGTGCGGCGACTAGAGAAGGAAGAGGAGCCGCGAACAGGATAGTTGAAAGACAACTTAAAGAGTTGGGAACGAGCAGCGATGGTTGCGGCCTGCAAAGAAGCTGCAGGGAGAATGGTGGCGACCTGCAGGGAGGGTTCGTCGATTTGTCGATAGATGTCAGTGGTTGTTGAGGCCTGCTCGAAGAGGAGGGTTGGTAGTCTACTGGTAGCTGAAAGGTTGCGACGGCCTGCTGGAAGGACAGAGGAGGTGCGTGGCCCGCAAGTGGCTGAGAAGCGGGTTGACAACAACATGAAGGGTAGAAGGATAGATAAATATCTCCACCACCCGGCCCGGTGGAGACGATCACCAACTCGAACGAGGAACAACTGGAGCACTTTCTACGAGGCCGGATACAACAATCGAAGGGGAAAACACCAAGGCTAAAACCTGAATTCCGATATAAAAAACAAGACCCCTAAATCCAAGCACATCAACTCCTATTTATAAAGGGATTTGACCTATTTTAGGAAACACTTAAAATAAGGAGTATGCAACCTTATTTCACGAGGAAAAAATTTTTAAAATAAGAAAAATAAATAAAATCATATCTCAAAATTTGGGAAAGGATTTAAATTAGAGAAAGCTTGGAAGGGAGGAAAGAAAAGAAGGAAAGAAAAAGGAAATGAGGGAAAAAGAAAGAGGGGACGGTAGCGCCCCTCCCTTGAGGACTGGCCGATCCAGCTAGCGTGGACTAAGCCCAGGCCAGTCCTCCCCCGAGCCCTGCATCACATAATTTGAAAATTCCAAGAATTCACATCCACAATTGAATGCTCACTAAAAACTTGTATCCCCTTCAAATTCCAAGAATTCACATCCACAATTGAATGCTCACTAAAAACTTGTATCCCGTCAAATTTCAATTAAAATTCACACTTTCGAAGTCATGTGATACCTAACGGCCAATAACTCTTACTCCCACAACACTAGCAATAGCAATTCAACTCCACCGACATTCAAAAAGGAACAAATCACTGATTACAACTATCACGCTGGAAAAACACATCAACCATGCACATGTTTTTATTTTATTTTATTTTATAAAACAAAATAAAGACGAAGTACATCTTGAATAAAGCAAACAATCACAACACAAAAATAAGTTTAAGATTACAAAACCAATAACCACTGCACAAATATTCCACATCAATTTGAAATTTATTCACTACAATTAGAAATCACATTTATATCAAATTTGAATAAAATCAAGAACTGTAATAAGCAGACAAGAAGATATTCATGAAAAAAATAAGAAAATGAAGGAATTCGCCAATTATAAGAAAATCAAGATCTCATGCTAGTACATGGATAATTTCTCCCTAAATTAGGTAGTTGCACATTACATTGCTCAAAAAAATTACAAATCACATTATAGAATAAAAATTTTATTAAATCATATTTATAAATTATATACCTTTAACTTTATTTATAGGCCATTCACCTTTAGGTTAATAGATATGATAGAACAAGATCACCCAATTAAAATTCAAGTTAATCATAATATTCAGGTATGAATTTTAAGCGAATTTTAAAATCTATAACCCTTTTTCGAGACATCACAACTATATATGCTCCAAGCCAAGTTCAATGAACTCCCTAACACCGGAAGAAATTGTTACAAGTATAGATCACTAATGCTATAGAGAATCACTATTGGAGGTGAAACCATGAATAAAAAGGTAATTAAATCTCCTGAAAACCCACTACTATAAATATCACCAAGGATAATATCCAAGCAGGAAGTTCTCAAGGTCCACTGAAACAGAAGCTCCCACAAAAAGTGGCAAGGGAAACACCTACGAGGGTGGGACCTGCCTGATAGAGTAATGAAAAGGAAAAATTACAGTTTTGGGGGTGGGTACAACCTTACATTGTTTTTTTTAAGAGATTCCCTATGTTTACTCTCCTTATCTAGGAGTATGCTTGCGCTTATACCTCATATTATTAATTTTAATTTTGAACAAATTGACTAATACCCTCAGTTTTACACACCAAATAAATGAGTGCAGGCATATGCTTAAGCTATGCCATCAAACTCATACTGTCAAGGCACATAATTAGCGCTATTACAAAGAAATGAGCTTGAAAATAATAATAAAAAAAAAAGTTATGGCTTTTCCTCAACTTTTTTCAGCAGCGAAATATTGGCTTCATTGCAAAAAAAGGCAATCCCAGATAAAGCGTGCTGACTACCACAGCATATTGGAAAAATATCTTATAAAAATTGTTAAACAGGATACCTACCAGGACCTGATAATCCAGATTTTGACTGTATTATACCCTGACCATATATTGATGAGTGGTCCATTGGCAAAGAACGCTGAGCCGCAGCCAAGTTCCCATCACATTTAATATCCTGCCAATTGTAAGAAACAAGGTAAAATTATGGCAACAGAGATCAATGTAGCATCAAATTAAGAATGCAATAGAAGTACAAAAATTTACATTTGTCTGTTGACTTCTTGCTTGAATTTGTGGAAATGCTCCAGCATTACCTTGGACTAGCTGCCTGCCTCAATATAATAAACTTAGAATTGCAGCAGGCGGGTGAAATGCCAAAAAGCCAAGGAATGCAAAATAAAGAAAAATATATTGTATTCTTAACAAAAACATAAATCGGAACAAAAGTACCCTGGATGACCAGTCGGTGACTTAAGAAGAGCCATTCGATTAGGATCAAGGAGCTGATTGGATGTCTCAGAATCCATAGATGGAGAATGCTTTAAACGCTCTTCATACATCTTTGCAGCCAGCACACTGGCGGCCGATCCACCTGTGATTCCATCCGAGTTCAGCGCATTCACAGGGGCACTCAGAGAAGGATGACCAGAGTTATTTCTTTGTAATTGCGCTTGTCGCTGCTGCATGAACTGAAATTGCTGCATCTGCAGCTGTTGTTGCTGCTCCCTTGCTTTAAGTTGCTGAGCCTGTATGCCAGTAAATAATTGGTTTTCAAATAATGACACATAAAGTTAATATTGTCAAGATCATTACAACCATTGATGGATCATGGATTAAAGTTTACTTATCTAACACCTAAACTTCAATTTTTAGGTACATGCCACCTTACCTATGCATGAAAATGTGTATTTCACTTTTTAAAAGTTAAAATGGTGGCAATTTTGATGTGATATGATAGAATAGAGTGGTAAAAACTAAAGTTTATGAGTTAGATAAGTAAATACATAAGAATTGGACAATATGCTTGTAAATGCCCCTTCAAAAAAAAAAAAAAAAAAACAGATTCACTTGCTTTTAGAAACCAGACCTCTATATATGCCGCCGCAACTTCTGAGTGCTTTTCATTTGTTCTGGCAATGAAGATATCCCAAAATACAGACCACCACTCAAAAAGAAACCCACCAGGCGCATCTATTGCTGTGCAAATAAAATAAGCGTTATGTGTTTGCTTAAAGAACTAGCTTAATAAATTGATAGCTTCGTGCCCAAATTTATTGACAAATAGTGAGGATAAGTATCAAAACAAATAGGCCCCAAAATAAAAAATGAGACATTTCTGTGTTTACAAAATTCAAAAGATATCCGCTTACAAACAATGAAGAAACCATAAAAATTTCTCTGCAAATTCCATAAAGAAATTATGTAACAGAATTTGATGTATTTAACCAAACTCAAGAAATAATAAAAGAAAGAAATTTAAATCCTCCGATGAACACTAAACAAAAAAAAAACCATCTGCAACATTTCGTAGCAACTAATGAATGTGGTCTCAAGTGTTCTGACAATAGAAAAAAGCAGAAGAATATGAGATTAATATTAAGGAAATTATTATGGGGCTATTAAACATCTGAAAATTCCTCTTTTTATAACGTTCTTTTCAAGATAATATATGATGAATAACAACACGTGACTGAAATATGTTATTCAGTTCATGTAAACAAAGAAACATCCCAAAACCACTCTTTTAGCTTAAACTCAGACATTGAAATTCTATGATTTTCAAACCTCTAATAAAATTTTCTCTAACCCAACACAGATTAAAACTGAAAAACACATATCGTATAGACTTTACTTCGAGAATTCAAATTGATATAACAAGCCGTCCTCTTTCTATAACTCAAAACCATAGAAAAACATTCCCAAGTACAAAACCCTTGCATGAATATCAAAGACACAAATAAAAAATTCTATTACCTACTGGATCTGGGGCAACCTTTCCCTCCGTCATGAATGCTTTCGCAGTATTCTGCAGATTCCTCTTCAGCAGATAATCATATATATAGACATCAAGCCTGAAAAATAATCAAGAAAAATTTACGAGTGAAAATGCAATTAGAACCTAATCAAGACATTAAACAAAATCAAAACCATCCCATACACACATTTTATCCGCTTCCCAATTACTCTGCGCCATGCTTCCCTCCGATCAACAAACGAAAACCCAACTCTCACTTTGTACAAAGCATCACACTCCACGAAACAAGAAGAACAAAACAAAACAAAACAAAAAAAAAACATCAGAATTACGAAATGTTGAAAAGAAAACAACCCCAAAACACAATAAGGATGTCGATCTTACTAACATCATTCGTGCATTATCTCAATCTACCAAAACAACTTAACCGCGCGAGATTGTTATGATTACCTGTCCCTAAATTCCATCCAGTCTTCGATCATTAACCACGCAATCGATAGCTCTATACACACAATTCTTCACATAAACAAACAGGATTGGATCTGTGAGATCACGAACCAAGATCCAAACCCTAGCCAAGAATTAGCTCCTCCCCTTCCAATTCGAGCTGTGTAGAGACGTACCCAATTCCTTTCCCTCGTTCTCTCTCTCTCTCTTACTCAAAGCTTCTAAGCACAGAGTGGATTTCGAGCTCGTAGCTTCGGATCCGCAGCCTCAGACTCGGAGAAGACGGTATGGGAGGTGGGGACCCAACCCCTGATGGCGGTTGGCTTTGATCCCAAACCGCGCGAGTTTCACGGAACAGCCCAGTAAAAATCCCCCACGCGGAATATGCCAGGTGATATCTACCTACGTAGTGGCTTATCATTGGTCTAAATAAGCGTTTCTCCTTTCCGCCTAACACGGGATTTATGACTCCTAATACGCGAGCTAACTGCGGTATGTAGACCGCGGTTGGAATATGCGGTTGGGATTCGATTCGATATAGTTTTGGACGGCTAAGATGGATCCGCCGGCTTCGAAGAAGGAACTCCGGTGATTATTGACTGAGATTAAATCACGGCCGTTGAATTCGAGTGGGCCGAAAGACATGGTTGTCCAGGCACGTGGTCCAATCGAACAAACGGATTCATACTGTGATGTAAACTGCCGCCGGATCTGAAATAATCAATGTTTTTATGCTCTTTATATTTATTTCAAAGTGCTAATTACACAATAAAATATGAAGTGAAGCGTGTTAGATGATTTGCTGCCATAGAATAAGGATCATTTTTCATATTAGTATAAAAATCAGCACACATTCAAGTAAGGCATCGCGACTTTTACATGAAAAATCCTTGAAAAAGAAAAAATCACAGGATTTGGTCTAATTGATGTATATCATTATGAATATTGAGTCAACGTGTCTACTCTTCTCCTGAATTAGGGAAGATGAAATTACAAAATTGTATATTCGTAATCAAACTGCAGTTCTTGGCAACAGCAAGCAGCAAGGGTTATAGTCGATTGTCGCGGAGGTAGTAGTCTGTCTCAAGTGTTGTAAATAATGATTATAGCGCTAACTTGTCGTAGAAGTCATAGTAAATAACCATGAAAATAAGTAGCTTAAGTGGGTTGTAGATGGTTGCTTCAAGAGTGTTGGTTGACTATAGACGTTGTTGTATGAAGTTGCAGGAACTGTGGACCATATATACTGTATAAGTCATAGTAATGAGTCGCAACATCCGTGGACCACAGAAGCTGAAGTTAATAGCTACACAAGTTGTGGACTACGTAGATCGTAGTTGGTCATGTAAGACGTAGTGGTGAGTAGTAATGTCATCCGTAGACTGCAAGGGGCCAGAGTCGGGAGTTGTACGAGTGTATGCAAGGTACATCATTACCCCATTTTCGAAATGCATTGTTGCACCATCTTTGAAGTGTGTTGTTACGTCATCTTTGGGGTGCGTTGTTGTGTTGCCTTTGGGGTCAGCTTGTTGTTTAGGGCGCATCTCAGTGTTTGGGACGATGCATCGCTTCGCAAGTTGTTTCATGCTAAGTGACATCAATTGTTTCTTCACATGGTGCTTCTTCGTAAGGAGTGGACGGTGGTTGTTGATGATCGACGAGTGGTGGTCGATGGTAGCAGGAATAAGAAACAACTTCAGCTCCTCCAAAGTTTCAGTCTTCTTCAAGCTTCAAGCTCTCTACCCCTCATGAGAGGAGTGGGTTCTATTTATTGAGTCTTAGTTGCAATTAATGAAGAAATTTGAAACATTTCGATCGGACTGTACAGAGAGATTACCTTAATTGGACGGTGTTTGATGGACATTTGGGTGTCTTAACGATGGTGAAATTCAGTGATCTTGGGCTCATTGGATTTATATTATCGAGACACTCAATTTAACTATGTGTTTGCAAGCCAGTCATTCGTTTGAATTTCCAAATATGCCTTAAAAGTTTCTAAAAGTGGTTGAATGGCTTGATCAGGGCTTGATTTGCTTCAAATTGGACTAATTTTGGTACCATTGGGTACGTTTCGTCGAGCTGGTCAATTTGACTGTTATTTTGTTGAAATCAGAGTTTTGGATGATTTTTAATCAAAAAGTGAATATTTCTCACTCGAAAGATTGCCCTGATCCGCATCATGCTTCGAGATTCATGTCGGGTGTTGAAAGTTTATTATTGGCATAGCAGTTACCCCTTTATTTTCGAGCGGGACCATTCTTATCGTCCGAAAACATCAAAATTTGGAACACTTTATATTTTCATTGAAGCATGATTACATGGTCACTTTTGATTATTCTGTGAGATGCATGGTTCAAATTTTTTTTTCCTAAAATATATCATTTTTACCCAGCCTGAATTTGTTAATGTCCTGCGGGCAGATAGAATACCGACGGTTGCAAGAAGCAGGAACGGAAGCACCAACGGGATTGTGGAAAGGTGAATAGCGGGAAGGCGTAACTACAAGGGATTAAGGTAGATTTCCATTTTTATTTTTTAAAATTGTTTTTTTCATCGATATGAGGGATCTTTTAGCCTATAAATAGTCCAAGGATATGAGGAAGGAGATGGAGTCCTCATCATTGCCTAACAAGTGATCTAGGATTTTCCAGAAGAAGAAAGTTGCCTCTGTTCTACATAGCAGACGACCAATGAGATCTTATTTCATTTTGTGGTGAAGAAGAAATTCATCTCCATTCTTGCCCAACAGGTGACCAAGGATCTTCTTTCTTGTTTCTAAGATAAAGAAAGTTTCCCTCATCTTTGCTCAACATGTGACCAGGGATTTTCTTTTGCTTTGCTTGAGATAAAAAAAAGTTGTCCTGATTCCTGCCCAGCAGTCAATCAGAATACTTTTTGGTTGTCAAGATGAAGAAATTTATCCCAGTCCCTGCTTAGCAGGCGACCCAGGATCTTCATTCTCATTGTTGAGATGATGATATTTGTCATTATACCTGCCCAGTAGAATACCCAGGATCTTCTTTCGTGATCTTCTTTTGTGTTGTTGTCCCACATTTCGGGGGTGCTTCCTGTGTTTTTGTTGTACATTCTAGGGGAGATTCATGTGTTGTCATTGTGCTTCCAGGGAGATATCCTTGTCGTACTTTCCATAGGTGACAAATAAAAGCTATACTTTTTTCTATTTTGATTTTTTAGAGAGATCTTTGTGTTTCTGAGGCGGTGACATTTGGAGAATCTCGTCTCTCTAAGGATCAGCATAAATACCAAAATTTTGAGGATGTGATCCAACACCATTTAAAGATGAGCCAACCCCTTATAGCCTTTGTAACAGTCTTTAATTATCTGATGTAGCATTTGAAGATGATGATGATGTATTTCCTTGTACATCTTTGATGTTGCTTATGAGGTTGACTTTGCAATTCCTTCTGAGTCCTACTTCGGGGGTGCATATTGATGTCGACCTAGGTTGTTGCCTTATGGGATTCTTTGGCTTCCAAAACATGTGGAAGTAAGTAATCAAAGTTATCACGTGCACTTTATATAAAAAAGAATTGCAAACTTTTTTAGGCTCGTTCCTTCATTGGTCGCGCCCTCTTAGGCTTGTATCCTCTAAGGCTTGTATTTTCTTATGCTTATGTCTTATAGAAGCTTAAAACACGCTGGTGCCTTATGAGGATCGTAGGCTTCTAAGGTCTTTGATGTACATGTGTTTTCCGAGGTTTGTAGCCTTCTGAGATCTTTGAGTGGAGGTCTTGTCAATCACTTACTCTTGTAGAGTCTTTATAGTGAGGATCATGTCCACTACGAGCTTTCCATTACGATTTGCCTCTTGGGCTCATCTTCCAGGGGCAGGTAGCTTCCTATCGATTCTTGCCTCCTAGGCTTGACTTTCAGAGTTACCATATCTTCTCATCGAGTTTTGTCTCTTGGGCTTGACTTCTGGGAGCATAGTAGTTTCTCATCGAAAGTTTCCTAATGAGCTCAACTTCCAGGGGTCTCGGATCTTCTCATTGAGTTATGCTTCTTAGGCTCGACTTCCAGGGGCATGACAACTTCCCCTTAAGATTTGCCTCATAGGCACAAATTTCAAGGGTATCAAATCTTTCCATCAAGTTTTGCCTATTGGGCTTGGCTTCCAGAGGCATGGTAGCTTCCCATCGAGACTTGCCTCTTGGGCTTTTTTTCTAGCAGCATCATATCTTCCCATCGAGTCTTATTTCTCGGGCTCAACTTCAAGGAGTATCGTATCTTCTCATCAAGTTTTTCCTCTTAGGCTTGACTTCCAGGGGTGTATGTGAAAACCTTGTCTACCACTACGAATGTTTAAATTTTCCCAAGCTGTTAGTCAAAGCGTGTCTATCGGACAACTATAGACTGTGTTGGAGAAAAGTTGACAGAAGAATCAATAAGGATGTAAGACCCTTCTTTGGTTGTTAGTTGGAGACACTCGACGGCTTTAACCTGTATTAAACAAAGTGATATGAAACTCATTAAGCACAATTGTCCTATCCTAAGTTGTTGGTTGAGGCTTTTAATTGATGACTCTAACCTGTTATGGAAGAGATTGAAAGAAATCCACTCAAATTTTTTGATCAATTCGAGTTTTTTAGGCGCAGCTTCTTCTTGACAACTATAACATGTGATGGAAGAGGTATCAGAGATGTTCTGTGTTTCTGGAGTCCCTTTGAGATTGATTAAGCTTAGAATGAGATATCAGAGATGACCTGTGTTTTTGGAGACTAGGGTGTACGTCACAATGGATCATATGATTTGTTAGAAATATAGTTGCAATTATACTCAAGAATAATATTTAACAACTTGATAGTTATTGCTTTTAAATTTATTGTCCCCTGGTGAGTATGTTTTCTACACGATCCTGTAAAGCAACACATGTATCGAGTCTTGAAGAGACCAGCTTCCTGATTCAGTTGAAGAAGAACTTCAATGTGGTAAGGGAGTGTTGAGGAAGCATTATTTGCGATGAAGATTGCCCCCCAATCTAGGAGCTATTCTTAAAGACTTGTTATCTAAGTAAAATGTGGGATGACCACCCTAAGACAATAGTGTCTGGGATGTTAAATTAAAGACCTTTTGAGACTGCAGAGATTGTTGCCCCCAGCTTGAAATAAGTTGTGAAAGACTTTGTGTCTAAATAGGATGCAAGAAAACTGCCCCACTACAATTATGCTAGGGACGTTGACATGAACGATCTTTAAAAACAACAGTGAATGTTGCTCCCCACATGAAAGAATACTTCAAAGATGATCTTCAAGATGCAAAGGCAGTTCCTTCACCAGTTGAATGATGTACAACATTGGGAAACAAAGTAGGGTCTCAACTTCTTAGAGTTGAAGACACTATCAAATGGGACTTTCCTTCCCACATACTACACCAAACCGATACGTGCCAGAAGATTCACAACAATAGAGTAATGATTATTTATTGTCTTAGTAATGTATGAAAAATCAACACCACGAAGGTAATTAAAGAGAAATAAGCATGAGAAGACACCTCAACTTATTACGTGAAAACCCCTTGAAAGAAAAAAAGTCATACGGCTTAACTCAGTTAAAATCATCCACAATCAAGGGTGAGTGCACATATCTACTCTTCTCCTAAATTAAGGAAAATGAAATTGAAAAGTTGCATATCTATGATCATGTTGTAGTTCTTGGTGATAGTAGGCTGCAAGGGCTATTTGATTGTCACAGAGGTAGAAATTTATCGTGAGTATTGTAAACGGTGACTGTAGTGTCAGCTTGTTGTAGAAGTCTTAGTTTGATAATCATAATAGTAGTTGGTCAGGTGGATCTTAAATGGTTGTTTCATGAGCGTTGGTTGGACATAAAGGCCGTAGTATGGAGTTGCAGGAGATTTTGACCACATAGGTCGTATAGGACATACTGGTGAATCGTTATGACGTTCGTGGGCGGCATAGATTGGAGTCAGAAGTTGCATGAGTTGTGGACGGTGTAGGTCGAAGTTGTCCACGTAGATCGTAGTGGTGAGTAGTAGAGACGTTATTAGGCCATAAGGACAGATTCGGGAGCCATACGACTGTATGTGATGTGTGTGTTACCCTATCTTTGAAATGCATTATTGCAATGCCTTTGGTGTGCATTGTTACCCCATCTTCAGAGTACATTGTTGCACCAATTTTAGGTCAGTCTGGTGTTCGAGATGATATGTTGCTTCGTTGGTTGCTTACCAACTCAGCGACGTTGGTTGTCGTTCCTCACAGTACTCCATTACATGGAATGGGCAACAATCAATGGTGATCGGTGGTGGCTAATGAGTGGTGATCGACGGTGGTTGGTAGTTGGCGGTGCCTGTATGAGTAGGAGACAACTTCAGCTCCTTATCAAAGCTTCAGTCTTCTTTAGGTTTCAAGCTCTCACTTCCTCAAGAGTGTGGTGGGGCCCTACTTATAGAGTCTCAGTTGTAATTAATGAAGGAATTTGAAACACTTTGATCATACAGATTTGAGAGATTAGATAGTGTTTGATGGACATTTGAGTGTCTTAATAATGTCAAAATTGAACGATCTTGGCTCGTTAGATTTGTCTTTTCGAGTGCTTGATTAGACCTTGGGCTTGCGTTGACATTCGTTTGACCTTCCAAATATTTTAAAAAAATTTCCAAAAGTATTTTAGTGGCTTGATTGGGGATTGATTTGTTTCATATTTGACCAATTTTGATACCATTGATTACCTTTCGTCGAGCCGGTCAGTTTGACTATAAGTTTGCTAAAATCGGAGCTCTATGTTATTTTTAATCAAAGTTTGAATGTTTATCCATTCTTATCACGTTTAGAGCTTCTCAATCTGTCAGATATACTTTCCCATAGTCACATGCAACATAATTCTGCATCAATTCCCGATGGAAAAGTTTATGGAAAGAAGCTCTTGAATCCAGTATCCAGTCATCAACAGAACTATGATCTGCAGTAGTAGTGCATCGTATGATTCTTTAGTTACCACATTCGCACTGTCATTTTCCTTCTTCTTAGAATTCCTGCAGTTCCTCTTTATGTGGTCAGATTTGCCACAATTCCAACAAGTTACTTGTTTACCAGGCCTTGACTTGCTCCTGCTTCTGTTCT
>JXCR01020218.1:0-12643 GCA_002079205.1 Phalaenopsis hybrid cultivar
TATATATATAAGAAAAATAAAAAATCACTTATGATGTGTTTGCAGTAAAATAAAAAATCACTTATGATGTGTTTGCAGTCTATGGGTTGCCATTGAGGCTTCATAATTATTAGAACAATAATGAGAGAGAGTAATGGGGCGCTACCTCTAAGGGCAAATTTGTAAATATGAAATTTGCACTTTAAACCCTATTTAAATAATTTTAAAGGTAAATCAGAGAAGGTAAAGGGAAAGATTAAGATGACAAGTTTACTAAAGTGTTTGAATCATCAATGGGTATTTAGGGTATTAACCAACTCATGGAATTTTCAAGAATGGATAAATATGCAAATATCTGAATTGTCCGATAAAGGAAGATGTACAAGTTTGGATTAATAGGTAGTGAGGGGTATGGATTAGATGACTCCAATTTCTATAGTTTAAACCTCAAGAGATATCCTTAATCATTTTGATGAAGATCAACTACACTTTACCATTTTTTCTTAAAAATTATAAGTTCACCCCTAAGCCCTAAGAGCTTTGTAGTGAGCTAGGCTTAACTTAAGATCATTGAAGACTAAAATAAAGTTCATTGAGAAAATATGATTAAGTTACGAAGCGCAATAAAACACTAAAATATCAAGCTCAACCTAGAGGTGAAATTGTAAAACCTTCTAATATTAGCAAACATACCCTTATGGGTCTAACTCATACAAACTCTCATCATAAGAATGAGAATAGATCAAGGTACATTCCCATGGGCTGATTAAGTCATGAGAAGTAACAAAATGTTCAAGATCCTTTTTCTTAAAATTGTTAATACCCACTACTATAGATGAAAAAAGTGACTAATAAATTCAATAATTCATAAAAAGCATAAGTGAACTTACAATTACTTAGAAAATTCTAGTATTGCTTAGGACTATGTGCTAAATGAACCAGTAAAGTTCTAAGAATTTTAGAGGACATTTAGACTTGTTATGAGTTTTGAAGAAACTTCATATTTATGAGAAAAAAATGCATAATGATTAAAATTAAATCCCGTGAAATAACCAGACATGTCTTAACCTACATTAAAATATAATTCTCAAGGGTTTGGGCTTTACACTTTATGCCTATACTCTCCGTGCTAATTATAGACATTTGAAGCATAGAAATTTATATGTACCATCAAGCTTGCATATAAGTTGGACGTGTTGGTGGTATGGACGATGATGAAAAAGGTGTCTAGTGTTTAACTTGGGATGGCAGAATAATATTGTATCTCGCAACCCAAAGACCATGCTAGTGTACAGGATTGGCACTACTGCTCACTGAAATTTGGTAGAAAATGGGCATTGATTTCTTATTGTATTGGTGGTTCTAGCCCAACAATTTTTTTTTACTTGTGGACCAACTGATCTACAAAAGATACGATGAAAATAATAAAAAAATCTCTTTCTTATGGAACTAACAATTTGGTTACTAAGTGAAAATTTAACTTATTTACATGCATGAAAAACTAAGAAATTGGAGTGCTACCTTCTGAGTTTCCACTTGTCTGTTATCTTGATTAGGCTAGGAAATACACTCCTTTGATCATTTTGTTGATAGTTTCTAGCTGATGTTGGACTTTATACACATAGATTGCAGACAGTTACCTATAAAAGTCCTTTGAGAATTATAAATCTGAGCTCATCCCTAACTTAAAGTACTTATATTCAATTCTAATATTTCATACATGTCCACCATCTAGTTTTATATAGACATGCATGTTTACATATTTTATAGTTAATTTTTTTTTTCAAATTCTTGATCCTTTTGATAATTGCAAATTCATCAGAGGCGACAGGTACGCACTTGCACTTTTAGCTTTATTTCACTTTATTGTACATGTCTTGTTCATGCATGCAAAATTATTTTTATTTCGCTATTTATTTTATTTCTAACATGCAAAAAGGGCCTAGGATAGCTGACATAAGATATATGCTTAGGTGGAGACCCTGTAACAAAAATTGTTGACTTAACAATAAAAATAATAACAACAATTTAAAATTAAGTGCACCTGATAAAATCAAAACATCAACACAAAAAAAATTGAATGAGCTACTCACAAGATGGGCAACAATGATGCAAACAAGCGATGGACAACTCTAGACGACAATCAAGACAAAACATGAAGTGAAGGATGAACTTCAACTAAATTTTCCATAAACTTAAAATAAATAAACCCTTAGGATTTTGGGGTTGTTTGGATAAAATGACCTAAACTCTCACATTATCTTTGAGTCTTTTGCATGAGTGTATGTCATGCGATATAAACCCTAACTCATTTTAAGAGCTTGAGTTTGTCCGTTTGTTACGACTTAAACCCTCCTATCCTTCTACGCTATTTGCATGATTGTTAATTGTGTAAGTGTAAGCCCTAAATTTAGATAATTTATAGGGTTAAACATTAAATAAACAACATTTTCAAAAATGTAAAGTGAAACAACAGGATACCTTGGGAAGCCATTGAGGTTTCTCCTCAGCAGCTGTGGCGTCTCCTACTATTTGCTCCTTTAGATTTCGAAATAACTATTCCTATTGAGCCCTCCCCACTATAATTTCCCTTATACAATTATTAAAGCTAAATTTTTATTTCTTGAACATAAAACCCCTAATCTTAATTGAGATTTTTCTTAGGTGAATTTAGTTGCTTAAGATGTAATTAACTACAGAGGTTTGCCTCTATAAGAGAATCAGTAACCCAGATAATCTAAATCCTAACTAGTTTTTTATATTAAATAGGGTAATTTTAAATAAAAAATTCTACAAACCAAATAAGTGTCATAATTTTTTTAGTTTAAATAGTTGAGCTTACTATCAAGTGATATGCTTATCTTTTAAGGTAATGAATCACTTGTGGTATTGTGCTCAATTATCTAATTTATTAGATATATGGGATATGTTCGGTCTCATCTTTCAAAATTAAAATACTATTTTCAAAAATCAAAATTATATACATATTAAATTAAATTTACGTTTAAACAAATAAAGGTAATCAATATGGAGGATTAAAAATTACAAATTAAGAAACCATGACCAAATCTGGGTCGGGCACATAGGCACCAATGCCTTTGGCACTATAGTACCAGAAGCGGACTTAGCACCCAGGCGTAAATAAAATCAGGTGCCAAGGCGCATCTATAAGCAAGGCAAAACCTAACCATTGCTCAAATCTGCTCTACAAAATCACCTAAATCAACCCAATTTAGATCATTTTCGTGAAACCTCCTCCCTGACTCTTCTTCATTGATTAAGAGGAGACACTTAAAGTTCCTCTTTTATCTCTTTTCACTTGATCTTGAAGATTTGGTGAGGAGAAATCACTTTGACAAGATAAAATCCACCACTTAAGTTTGTTCTTTTAATTTTCATCTAGGATTTTTCAAGGTTTTCATGGAGATGGTGGAATTGGAGATTTTTTGGGGAGAATCTTGATTTAGCCTATAACTTGCATATAGTTTGCATCCACATCAATTTTAGCCTCATTCCTTCGTATTTTCATTGTCGCTACATTCCTATGGCTTCCAAAACCAAAGGTAGCAAGTCTAAATCTTTCTTTGATAAAAGGAAGTTTGTAAGCTCCAAAGCTCAGAAGCGTTAAAATGAATTCTTAGTATCAAAGAAGTTGATATCTGAAAAGTATGATTGTTATCTGTAATTGGGAGAATTTTTTCTTTTGACAGCATTCAGAAATAAC
Organism: Phalaenopsis hybrid cultivar; assembly: GCA_002079205.1. Classification (NCBI taxonomy): domain Eukaryota; kingdom Viridiplantae; phylum Streptophyta; class Magnoliopsida; order Asparagales; family Orchidaceae; genus Phalaenopsis; species Phalaenopsis hybrid cultivar. The sequence continues at coordinate 3,704 of JXCR01020218.1, forward strand.
TTTTGATGGATGGGAGGAGCTGTTTAATCCATAGAAACCCATTGCCAAGGCCAATGTGAACTATATAGTAAGCATGCTACTTTTGGGAGTAGAGCAAGTTCTTCTGAGCCTACTTATGCTTCTTAACCTTCCACTTCTTATTCCTAACCTCATCCCTCCACTAGCATAGCTTCTATGTTAAAGAGATTGAAGAAGGTGGAGGATGACATCACTATTCTTCATATTGAATTCTATATTATTACTGACCATTTGGCACATTTAGATTGGTAGAATAAATGCTAATATGATCACGTTGCCAATTTTCAGGTAACTAGTTGGAAATATACAAGAAGAATCAGTGGATCGATGGGGACAACTCAGCGAAGTTCCTAGTATGTCCACCTTATTAGGTATATGAGCACACTCGATTGATGGAAGAGGATAAGCAGGAAGAAGAAGAAGAAGAAGAAGAGGATGACGATTATGATGAGGTGGTGGAGTAGTTTTATTTTTCTTTTTTTGGATGTTTTTTCTAGTATTTTTATTTTCTATTATGTGGATGTATTAGACTTATTTTGTTATTTACTGCTACTACTGAACTCTTTTCATCATGTTATGTTTATTTTTATAGACTTATTTTTAGTTACCTGTTGTAATATTTAAACTTTCTCTGGTGTAATTTCATTTCAACCTTATTTAGCATTGCTTTTCTTGCTACTTCATATATGTTTGTCCTATTTATATTGTTCATCTTATTTGGAGACACATGTGGTAGGAAGTATTTCTGAGCTATTTTCTCCCTATTTATATTCATGTCTTAAATTGCTTAATATGATCAAAATTATTTTTTTTTTTTTGGGAGGGGGGGTGGAGAAAAAACTCTTATAAGATTAATTTATTTGTCCTCAGTAACATGTATTTAAATTGATATGTTTAAGAAGATTTGAGGAATGTGGGGTTAAAATTTGAAATTATCACAATATTGAGGAAAGGAAAGATGAGGTATCTTTATGTTAAATTCTATGTAAATGAGACTAGACTAGTGTGAGGTTAACCTGTAGTTCAATGGCTAGAAAAAAAGAATTGAATGTTTTTTTTTGAAACGAGTCATACATTTGTTAAATAAGATAAACTTAAATATATACTTAATAAGAATTGAGCCTCTATAAAATCATATTTTTAACTAGTACTTCTTAACTTTTGAACAACTTAGAAAGTGGAGGAGAGTGGCGAGTTTTACTTTAGAGAGATGATAATGGAATTCAAAAGTATTAAATGGTTTATTCAGATATAATAATCCTCATAAAATTATGCTAAGGATTGAAATCTACATCCTAAAGCAAGAAAAGAGATTGAAAAGAAACTATAGAGTGAGGAAAAGCCTTATCAAAAAATTGCTTTTTCTAGACTTTTTTTAAATTTAAAGCTTCACTACATTCCTAAGCTTCCTAATATTTGGGAAGTATTAGTAAATATTGTTAAAAGAAGTGTGTTAATACTATCTTTCTACCATTTAAGATATATTTATCAAGTGATCTTTTTTTAAGTAAATAGAGAATTAGGTTTTCTTAGTTGGATGCAAGGTTTCTTACACCCTAGGACTAGACTCATTTCATAAAGTTATCTTAATTCTACATTATGAGTTTTCTAAAGCCAAATCGTTGATACTTTTAATGAAATCCGCTCCCTCAAATTAAATAAATATGATATTAACATTCTAGTGTTACCTGAGGATAAGTAAATTTAAGTTTGGGGGATTTTGATGTGTAGAAAAAATGCTTAATTTTTTTTATATGTTGCACATTTTGGTGGATGAAATTGCACTTTTTTAAGAAATGTATTTTTATTTTTTTCTTACAGGTACAACATGTATTAGAAGTGGAGCAAAGTGGAGAAGAAATGGAGCAAAGTGGAGGTGACTTTAAGCTAAAGATGAAACAAGTGACTACCACATTGGCGCTAGATTTCTTGGGCTCCTAGGCACCGGTCTTAACCCTGGGAACCAGAGAGACTGGCGCTTAAGCACCTACCATTGGGAGCTTAGGTGTCATTTCAATAGCGCCTTGGCATTAGATTTTGGGTGGTTTGGTTCCCATACCAAAACAGGCTGACCGAGAGACTGATGCCTAGGTGCCAGCCCCATGGCATATAGGTGCCAAAAACTGCTGGGCAGTTCTCGGCAGTTTAAATCCATGATTTGGAGAGTTATTCAGCTGAAAAAAGGAGCTCTTTGGTGAAGAGAAAGGAGTCTTTTAGTGAAGGAAAGGCAAGGTTTGTTATAGGAAATAATAGAATAGGTTTCATTAATCATTTGGTGAGGAATTTAAGTTGAATTATGAGGAGAGTATTAAAGAAAGTGGTAACGGATTAGGAAATCCTTGGAGGAGCATTCTTATAGCTTTGTAAGGAGAGAAAAAGCTAATTATTATGTATTTATTTTGTTGTATATTTGTAAGCACAATTATTAGTGCATTCTCTTGTTTTAAATGATGTTTTGTAGCAAGTTCTTCATGTTTTCTGAGTAGTTCTCTTTTAATTTTCTTTGTAGTGGTTGAGTAGGTTGTGTAAGAGTGTAAAATGTTTCAAAATTTGGTTTTTAAACTTGAATGTAATGAATAACTCTTTGAATTTCATTTACTTTTCATTCTTGCTAAGTGATTAGTTAAAAGGTGTTGTGATCTATAATGACTGAGGAAAGCTATGGTAGAACAACTAGGTTATTCACATTGATCTATAGGGTATGGTGCAAGTACTTTGTAAGTAGATGCAAATGTTAGGGATATATTCTTTAATTGGTTCAAGTTAGGGTTTAAGGAATTAAAACAAATTTAACCAAACTTCTTTATGCAAAGGAGATTTGATCATATTTGTCACTAGTCATATTCACAATTGACACTTTACAACTCCTACACTACCACTTAAACCATTGCAAGGGAAGGTATCTTTAGAACTTGATAATAACTAATCTAATTATGTTAATTAAGATTTTTGTAAGAGTTACCTTTGACTAGATTGCAATTCAGTAGGAGTATTTTTTAGAACCTTTACTTAATTTCAATTCCAGGCTAAGAACTAAACCTATTAGGCTAGAACTTCATCTAAGTCTAATTCCCACACTCCCTGTGGGATCAATATTCCAGAATCAAAATCTGATATTATTGATACTACACGTACACTTGTGTGAAACCCCTACACTTAGAATTAGGGCATATCACTTTATTGTTCTCATATCTAAGATAATCAATGAAATTATTGTGGCTAGACTTTGGCCTCACCTTCCTACTCTCATTACTTCTATTCAAGCGGCATTCACTAAATGGTGGAGCAATACTGATAATGTACTTTTGGCCAGGAACTAATCACTGATATTGATAAGAAATATTGGGGTGGCAATCTAATTATTAAATTAGAATTAAAAAAACTTCTGATTCTATAAGTTGAGAGTTTTTTTCTTAATGTGCTGCAAAGACGAGGTTTCCATGAAATCTTTTATAATCTTATTAGCATATGGTTATGTGGCAATTATTATACTATTCTTATTAATGAGAAAGTTCATGGGTTTTTCTACTCTTGCAGAGGCATCAAACAATGTGATCTACTTTCTCCAACTATTTTAATTATAGCTTTTAATTATTTCTTGAGACTTGTTAATCAGTTGGAGAGGTCACACCCCCACACAATACAAGCATGGATCCAAAATGATGGGAAGTCACTTAGCATATGCGGATGATGTGATCCTCTTCACTAATGCGTGCAAAAAAAAATGCGATGAGGAAAATCTTTGCTGATGGACTTTCAAGAGGTTTCGGCCATGCTATTTAGAAAAAAAAAATTTCAGCTTTTCTTGAAAACAAAAAAAAGGCTAGTAGAAATTTGGTTAAACGGCTGAAGGATTTCACAGATTTCAGTGGGGTTGAGTTGCCAATTAAGCACTTGGGGGTTAAATTAGTCAAAGGGCGTAGAAAGCAAAATAAATTTGATGATGCTGTTTAAAAAATCAAAAAGAGGGTTTTTATTGGACTAATTTTTATTTATCTTTTGGGTGTTATATCACGTTTATTAAAAGTATCCTAACTTCTATTCATCTTTATGCTTGACAAGTACATAAAAGAAATCTAGCACTCAGCATGTGCTGGAAAGATGCTTCAACAAATTCTTGTGGTCTGGTGAGAGGAAAAGCTCACATTGGGTGAGAGAACAAGCTTTGTAAATCTCTCGCTTCTGGTGGTTTGGGAACAAGCTTTTTATTTCTCCTGCAGTTATTCTAATTCATTTGGAAGGCCTTGGCTGTGTTGCTCGGTATTCAGCTGCCAAAAATTCTTGCTGATTTGGAAATAAAGGAACTCGTCCAAGCATATTGTGAAGATAGTTCCTTATATTCCCATGTGGAGATTGCGATGAAAGGGGAGAAAGTGGTTGCAAACATTCTTGCTTATATTAATAAGATTATATGTCATGGGAGTGTTAGTGCTTCTTTCTTCTCTGGATTGTTGTATTGTAATGATGTGATTCATAAATGTAGCAGCAGGAAACGGTTATTTCATGTGCAGAAAGTTATTTGGAGAAAACAGATTAGTCCCTGGATTAAAGTCAATTCAGATGGTAGTTGGTCCCAATTGTATGGCATTTTCCTTAACTTCGAGGATAAAGGTCTCTGTTTTTCTATTCTCCTTGTGTTGCTTCCTGTGCTATTGAGGCAAAAGTTTGGGCGGTTTGGTTTGCTGTTAAAATTGATCTCTTATTAAATTGGAATTACTTACATGTTGAATTTGATTCTCTTGAGCTTACTAATATCCTACTGGGGCTTAAGCCGACTCCTTTGAACATCCTGTTATGTATTAAACGCATCAAAACTAGTGTGCATGGTTTAAATATTGTGTGGAGCCACATTCCTAGAGAAGGTAATCTTCATGCAAATTGGCTCGTGAAGCATGATACTAAGGTGTTGCTGCAGACAACTCCTCTCAAACTTCAATTTCATGGGGACTCATTATCTCTTCCATACATTAGATGCAAATCCTGATATATATATATATATATATAGGAATTACCTTAAAGTCAGTTTTAAAAGGCACGATAACAGAACCCCGTTTCTACAGAATAAATAGTATTCCCTTGGAAAATCATGATCCTCCCAAATATGCACACCATCATCCAAATAAGATAATTTGAAAACTTAAAAAAAAACTTTTATGAAAGAGAAAATCTTGGCAGTATCTTTAATTTTCCAAGCAGAATATATATATATATTGAACAAGACTAGCGATAGAACCCAATCTTTAGCCTTCTCTTCAAGTCTTCTCTTCCATAGAAGAGTTTTAAAAGATCTTGTATATTTATCCAATGAATATGTAAATTTGCCTTATTTTGAAAAGGTAGAGGCTGGAAGAGGAGAGGGAATCGGAACCACCAATGCAATGAACCACGAAGGGCACCACCGCTCGGCCCCCCCATCAATCCAATTCCTTGCCATTACAACGGGCGCCCAACGGAGCAAGCATCAGTGTTTATTCTACTATTTTTACAGGGGATAAAACACTGGAGAAAACCCCTTCCTTCCCTAAATTTAGACCTCAGGCAAGGCTAAGGATTGTTTAGGGTTGTTAAATTATACTGCCGTTGGACACCGACAACCCCTACTGTTTTTTATGAAGCTACTGCAGTAATATATTTTACCTAACTTTTCTAGTTTTTCTGAGGTGGGACTAAACCAGTTTTCGTGTGCAGATATTATGGAATGGTTTTGGACATTCATTTTAAGCTAATAAAAAGATACCTAATTTTGTTTAGGTAAAATAAATTTTATTTCAATTTATTGAGATCATATTATGTTCAGAAATTATTAAAGTCATATAAACAATCTAATCAAGTGTAGAATTTTAGTTATTTAGGAATAGAAAAGATAAGAACATATAGAGAAATATTGAATTCTGAAGTAACTTGCTAAAGTGATAGTTGATCCGTCAAGAAAAAAAATGTTTCAACTTAATGGATTATTTAATAAAAATATGAAAAGTTTATAACTTGGAAGTATGAATAATAATTAAACCTTAGGGGGATATATGGATTGAAATTAGAAATGTAGTATTTTTTTTACTTACACTGTAAGAATTGTGGGTGAAACAAATTAGCTGATTTTGAGTACTTTTAATGTAGTAGATTGCATATAGTTTATTAACTGCAATTACAAATAATAAATTATCTCTCTAGAGTGTTGAATCGCACTTTCATCCAATATTGGAGTTACTAACCTTGTCTATGCAGATGATGTTGTTTTCTCTAATGCTACCAGAGTTGCTGTTAAAATTGTCCACAAATGTCTGGTGCATTTTCAGTATTGTTCTGGAATGAGTTTTAATACAGGGAAATGTAATATTGTTTCTAGCAATAAAGTTATAGCTCCCTCCAAGCTCTAGATGCAAAATTATACAGGATTTTATACTACTTCTACACCTTTTAAATATTTGGGAGTTAATCTATTGAAAGGAAGAACTAAGCAAATTCATTTTGAGGATGCCATTGGTAAAATAACCACACTTTAGAGTATTCTCACAAGTTTCCCAACTTATATAATGCTAATGACTCCAATAAAGAAGAGTGCTCTATTGATCTTGGAAAGATGCTTTAATAGATTTCTTTGGACTGGCCCAAGGGAACAAATGCATTGGACAAACTGGCAGAGGGTTCGTAAACAATTTAATCCTGGGGGCCTTGGTTTCAAATGCTTTAGACAAGTGAGTATGGTTAATTTCTATAAACTGTGGATCAGATTCAGGCAGAAAGATTTATTACGGGCTAATTTCATGTGGGGTTCGTACTGTAGAGACATTTATTTTCTACTATGATCAAGAAATTGGTCACTCCATAATTTGGAAAAACAAGCCGAAAGTTAAAGATAAAGCTGTGGAATTGTTTATTTGGGAGCTGGGACATGGGCAGATCAATTTCTGGATGAATTGTTGGGTTAAGGATGAAAAGCTTAAACCTCCAAGTTAGAGTACTGCAGACTACAAATTATTGGTTGCAGGTTGTTGGGAGGATGGCCAATGGTGCAATAGGATTTTTAATTCTATTTTGAACAAGGAGAAACTTAATCAAGTACTTAAGGTGCCTTTTGATAGAGAAAAAAAAAAGAAAAACTTATTATCAAGAAAGAAAGAACTCTTAGTATGACTAAGTACATTATCAAACTCACCATCAATGGGAAGAGGTTAGATGGGGTAAAGTTATCTAGAGTAAATTTCTTATCCCTTCCATGTCCTTTTCCCGCTGGTGACTAATGTTGAATCTTCTCTTTGCTTATGACATCCTTAAACTCAAGGGACTTAGAGGGCCCTCATGATCTTAATTTGTAAGGAGGAAGAAGCCATTGATCATCTCTTCGTTTCCTGTAAAGTTGTCCACAAATTCTGGCCAGGTTTAGCAGGCAAAATATCCCTTAACATTTTTAATCTAGATAGGAACAAATTCAAACACTGTTGGGCTGATTGGGGAAGGATCACTCTGACTGCAATTCCTTGTATTGTGGCGTGGTTTGTTTGGATGGTTAGAAACAATCTTAAATAAAATGAAACAACATTCAAAGAGCTTTGGGTGATCTCTAATATCAAACTCATTAAGTTCAAAAAGATCCCAGATATTCTCAATATCCAGAGTAATAACACTACTTCGTGTAATGCACCTGTAATCTCAAAGATTTATTGGAGAAAACCTGCACCTCTACAATCAAAATTAATAATGATGGCAATTTCTCTTCACAAAATTTTGGAATTGGAGGGTTTTTTAGAAACTAAATTTGGAAATGTGTACTTTTATTTCAATCTCATGTTGGGGTATTGGATGCACTTGAGGCTGAAGTGGTGGCAATTATTTGGACTTTGAAACTTGCACAAAGGGAGAATTGAAAATATATGCATATTGATGTATACTATGGTTGTTCTACATATCCAAGAAGATATGGAAGACACTCATTGGCATATTGTACACTAGATTAGCAACATCAAAACTATGGCTTCAAAAATCCAATTATAGTTTACTTCTATTAACAAAGAAGGAAACAAGCCTGCTAATTGGTTAGCTAGAATGGGGATGCAACCGTAAACTATTATTGTTAATTTCTCTCCTCCCCCTCTGCACTCTTTTCTCTTGCTTGCGGAGAGCTTAGATGCCCCTCATCCTAGGTTGGTTTCTAGTAAGTTAAGGACAAAAAAGGAGATAAAAAGAACTGTTAAAGGAAATGAAAAGAAGAAAGAAGAAAGGGGGAAGAAGAAATTATTAAATAGATTTGAAGAAGAGAAATATATAGAGATAGATAGAATATTCTACAGTGAATTGAAGAAGAATATACTTCTTATTTTATCGTTGCCTTTAGTTTTTTTTTTTTTTTTGTATTCTTGGGGTTATCTAGAGTTTATTTTGGTTATTTTATTGAGTTCTATGGTAGGGGTTACATTGGCGGTTTTCAGGGTTGATACTGTATTGTATTTTGGTGTTATTGGTGGTTAGTTTGTTGGTGCACAATGATTGCTTGATTGGTTGTTTTGTTTGGAGTATAAAGGGTGTTATTCGAGGTTGTGTTTGGGTTGTATTTGGGTGTTTATGGTGAGAGCCTACCATGAGGTGTTTTTTGTGTTGTTGTGGGGCATCTTTTGGGTGGTACCTGGTGTTATTGCAAGCCGCTTTATTGGTGTTGTCCAGTTTTGGTAGTTTTAGGGTGCTATCAAGAAAGGAGTTTTTGGTGTTATCACTAATCATTGTTTTTTTTATAGGAATAGTTATTACTTGGGTTTTATGTTTTGTGGTATACTTTTATTTTTTGACTACTTTTTTTGCGTAAGTTGTATATATTGTGAGTGGGTTCTGTGCTCCTACTCTCTAAAAGCCATGTATCTTCCTTTATCATCAATGAACTTGCCTTCGGGCTTTATAATATATATATATATATATATATATATATATATA
>JXCR01020227.1:9802-19994 GCA_002079205.1 Phalaenopsis hybrid cultivar
ATTTTCATCTTTAATACACTTTACTTGAGTTAAATCTTTATTTTTCTTTTCTCTTTGTTTGGCTAGTTTATACATATATTTTTCACCCTACTTAATATCAAATCTATTATAAAGATCATTAAAAGCAGAATTTTTAGCGTCACAGATTGTTCTTTTAGATTCCCTGCGGGTCGTTTGATATTTTTTCCAGTTCTCTAAGCTTTTATATTTAAACCAATTTTTATAACATAACTTCTTATATTTTATCTTTTCTTGCACATTATTATTCCACCAGTAACTATTTTTATTTGTAAATACTTTTTCTTTTGATTCTTCAAGCACATCTTTTGCTACTTGTTTAATAGTGTTTATTATTTTATCCCACATGACATTTGCTTCTTCATGAATATCCCAAATTTTAAAATCTTGAATTTTACTCATAAAAATAATTTTATTTGTCNAGGTGTGGGGGCGTTGGTGTATCTTCCTTATCGGCCATACGAGCACACTCAGCCGATGGTCAAAGAATCTGAGGAAGAAGAAGAAGATGATGAGGAGGATGATGAGGAGGATGAGGAGGATGAGTAGCTTTATTTTTCTTTTGATGTGGATGTACTAGATTTTACTTTCATGCTTCTGCTGCTGATGAATTTTTCATTTGACTAGTCTGTATTATTGTGGAACTTGTAATTTTCATGTTGTACTATTTAGACTTTCTGGTGTAGTTTCATTTGTACTCATGTTTAGTTTGGATTTACTTGCCACTGTATATATGTTCTTTGTTGTTTATATCCGTTAATCTTGAGGATAGACACATATGGTAAAAAGTATTTATATGTTATTTTCTCTGTATTTATATTCATGTTTTTTATTTGCTATATATGAAAAAAATCAAGTTTGGGAGGAAAATTTTTTTTTAAAAGTTTAAATTTATTTGCCCTTAGTAACCTGCACTTGAATTGTCATGATTTAGCAGATTTGAAGTGTTTGAATCAAAATTGAAACTTTTACAATATTCAGAAGAGAAAGACATAGTTTACTTATGTTAAACTCTATATAAATGAGACTAGACTAGTGTTAAGTTAATTTATAATACATGTAAAAAAATAAATTAAATATTTATTTTTTAAAAGAATGATATTCTTGATGAATTAGGCATACTTACATATATAGTTTATAAGAATTGAGTCCCCATAAAATTATATTTTCAACTTAAACTTCTTAAATTTTTTAAAAGAAATTAAAAGTGAATGATTATAAAGTGTATTACTTTAGAAAGATGATAGTGAAATTCAAAACTATTAAAAGATCTATCCAAATATAGTAATCCTCATAAAGTTATGCTAATGATTGAAATTTACAACCTAAAGCAAGAAAAGAAATTAAAAAGAATATATAAAGTGAGGACAAACCTTATGAAAATTTGGCTTCATTAGATTCTTTTTAAATTTAAAAATTCACTAGACTCCTAAGCTTACTAATATCTAAGATGTATGAGTAATTCATTTTTTTTTTTTAAAAGTCTGCTTAAATTATGTTTTTCTACCATCCAAGATACTATGTTCAATAAGTGTCCATTTCTTTTTGAAGTAAAGAGAAAATCAGGTTTTCTTGGTTGGATGCAAGGATTCTTATACCCTAGGGCTAGACTTGTTTACTAAAGTTATCATATTTTTATACAATGAAATTTCTGATGCATAATTGTTGATAGTTTCTATGAAACCGACTGCCTCGAATCAACAATTTTAATATTTAAATTTTGTTGTTACTTAAGGACAAGTAAAATTCGAGTTTGAAGAATTTTGATGTGAAAAAATAATGTTTTAATTTTCTACTATTTTTTCTATTTTTTTAGATGAAATTGCACTTAAAAAAGTATTTTTATGTTTTTCTTGTAGGTATAACAAGTATTAAAAGTAGAGCAAAGTGGAAGAGATATGGAGCAAAGTGTTGGAGAGTTAGAGGAAAAGAGCTCACAAGAGACTGACGCCATAGCACCAACTATTGGGAACCAATATGCTACTTTACTATGCCAAGGCGCCCCTACTGATTTTTGCAAACAAAGAGTCTGGCGCCTACACGCTAGCAACTACTAGAGAGTTTTTGACTGTTCGGCCCTAGTTCGTGAGGAGTTATCAACCAAATAAGGAGCTTTTATGAGGAGTTTATACAACCTATTGGAAGTATCAACGAAAGGGAGAGGCAAGGTTTGCTTAAGGATTGAGTAGGATAAGTTTTCCTTGGTCTTTTGGTGAGAATTGAGTTGTATTGTAAGGAGAATATTAATAAGAGCAGCAAGGGATCAAGAGATCTTTGGAAGAGCATTCTTAGAGCTTTGTAAATGAGAGAAAGCTAAGTATTGTGTATTTTTCTTATTGTATTTCTGTAAACACAAGCATTTAGTGGATTTTCTTGTTTCTAATTATACTGTGGTGTGTTCTTCACACTTTCTGAGTACTCTTTTACTTTTCCTCGTGATGATTACGTAGGATGTGTAGAAGTGCAAAATATTTTTAAAATATATTTTTAGTTCTTAATGTGATGAGTAACATTTGATTCTTCATTTACTTTTCATTCTGACGAAGTGAATTGTTAAAATGTATTGTGATTCATAATGACTCAGGAAAGTCATAATAGAAAAACTAGGTTATTCATATTGATCTATAAGGTATGGTACAAGTACTTTGTAGAAAGATGCAAATGTTAGAGAAATAATCTTTTGACTGGTTCAAATTGGGATTTAAGGAATTAAGGTCAATTTAACCAAACTCCTTTATGCATTCGAGAGAGTAAAAATGACAGTTGCTCCTATTTGTCACTTGTCACATTCACAATCAATATTTTACATTTCCTACACTCTACTTATATCATCGCAAGGAAAGGTAACTCTATAACTTGATAATCACCAATCCAATTAAGATAAATAAAATTTTTGTAGGATTTAACCTTTAAACTAATTGCAACACCGTCGGATTAGTTTGTAGACCTTTACCCTAATCTAAATTTCAAGCTAAGAACTAAAACTAGTAGACTATAACTTCACTTAAGTCTAATTCTCTTGTTCTCTGTGTGATCGATATTCCGAACTCAAAATCTAATATTACTGATACGACTCGCACACTTGCATGACACCCCAAAGTGCAACTACACCTGAAAAAAGGTATCAGTCTCCCTGCATAACATCATCTTCCATTAGTAGAATGGGTTGAGGTGCTACTTGAAGGACATCCTACAAGATTCAATAACATATTTCGTATGACACAAACCATATTTATAAATCTCTTAGATGAATTACACCGAATTCATGGACTTCAAGGCTCCACTAGAATGATTTCTAGAGAGGTGTTAGCAATAACTCTTTACATTTTGTCACATAATGAATTAATAAAAGGAGCGATGGAGCGATTCTAACATTCATCGGAGACAATCAACAGATATTACTCAGTTGATATAAATGTTTCTGTTAGTTTGTCATAAAAAATTATCAAGCCAGAAGAACCAATACTTGAGAGAACTACGATAGAGATTGCAAATAATCCGCAGTATATGTCATATTTTAAGGTAAAACTTTTTACTGATTATATTTAGAAGTCGAAATGAGTAGTATAATTTACAAAGTCTTCTTTAATTTGTTAGAATAGTATTGGAACACACGTTGATGCACGTATATCGAATAATAAAAAAATTGCATTTATTGAGCGGTGTGTATCACCAACACAAAATATAATAGTTGTATGTGACTGCAACATATGTTTTACATTTGTTATGGATTGTTGGGAAGGAAGTGCACATGACAGTCGTAAATTCACATTTGCCACAAAAATTGGAAGCACAACTTCTCTCACACACCCCCAAGTTTGCTCAACCATTATCTTATTTAGAATTTGTTTTAGTACATTACTAATTACTGTATTTGTGACAAATAAATATTATTTGGTCGATGTTGGTCCCTTATAAATGCGGCATCTGAAATCATTTCTAGATAACAAATATCATATTCACGACTTTAAAAGATCTAACAATATTATTTAAAAAGAAAAACTCTTCCTTTTGTTGTGTCATTGAAAGAATATGGATTATATTCCGTGATATGCCGACATATCCATTTCTGAAGCAGGTGTAGATTATGGTGTCTACAATGACTCTCCACAACTAGATTCGACGGCACACTTCGCGTATTTATATTGACTTCAGCAGACCCGATGATGATCATTTACATGTCTCGTCTGAAGCATTTGAATATCGCATAGGACATTTTTTATCACAAACAAAAGTTCAATCACCTAAGGGTTGCACCCAAGATGGCTAAGTTGTTGAGGAAATGATTGAATAGAGAAAGCGGAATACAGACGCCATCGTTGGCTGCTGAATAGACCGATTGTAGTTTTTTTTTCTTATTAATACTTTATTTACGATAGATGATGAAAATTTTTATCGTTTGTTGTAATGATGTTCTGTCAAATCATTTAAATTTTAAATCTCAATTTTATTTCTCGCTCATTTACATGTATTATTCCCCACCTGGATGGCTGAAGAGGCATCTGTGGATATAATATGATATATAAATATTTATTGCATGTTTATTTTAGATTTTTTGGAAGTTAGTGGTGAGACATTAGAACTTAAGGGTTCTTTTAGATGGCATATTTGTCGATACTGGTTCTTGTCACATGCGAATTCCCAATGAAAGCAACTAAATTCCTCTCAATTTTTTAGTGTCGTAGTTTTGTGAGACTCTTTTGAATGGTTTTTTATTTGATGATATGCACATGTGAAACATACAATCTTAGTATTATGTGTTTTGAAGGCAACTAAGAACCTTTTGTTAAGGTCTATTGTCTTTTGGAACTGATAGATTCGTTGATTTATATTATGTTCTCAGAAATCTCAGGGTTTAGTAGAACTTGCATTGTTTAATTAAATTTTTTTTGCTAATATTGCATCTAAGAATTTGTGATTTAGTGTTAAATCTTCAGAAAAGATGAGTTTGGAGACTTCTGGTACCTCCAGAGAATTGCATTGCTACTACGGACTACCACGCTCCTTGCTTACTTCACGACAGTTGCATTGTTGCAGGAGACAGTTTTACAGGTGTCTGGGGAGAATACAAGAGAATTAGGACTTATTTAGGTGGACAGATGATGGTGATCGAGTGTGGCGAATTTCCCTGGAGGACAGCTTGTCAAGTGACCTACACCAGCTGTATTTTAAAAATAATTTATCATATTGATTGTTATTTTGGTTTTTTTTTTATTTTGATAGTCATGTTACTTACTGTTTAGTGAGGTCTTTATTTTTATTTTATAATGTTTGAATTGGATATTTGCTTTCAAGTATGAGAAGAGATAGTATGAACAATTCTGTTGTACACAACATTACAATAAAAGTGCACAATAATCATTTGTCTAGAAACAGTTGCAACACAACTATTTTCAAACTGCAAAAAATAAACAGACAATCAATTTATACGCAGCAGCTTCTGCCCAGCAGCTTCTTGCCACAACTATTGCGCGGTCCCTAAATATAATCATGGGTTACATGGAGTGGCAACCATTGGCAAATTCTATGGATCGACAAAGCTATGGTCTTTTGAGTATAGTGAATAGTGCCAATACGTGTTGAAGGAATTCATAGAATATCTCGGATTATGGACACTAGACTGACAGCGATTCTCATTGTCTAATTCCTAAATTATACAACACCCTTAAAGCCTATCGCTAGCTCACACCATCATTGACCAAGAAATAATAATTGAGGCAAGGCACAAGGTTTGAAGTTATTGAGAGATATATGAAAGTATCCAAAAAGTGAAAAGCTACATGCCTAGAAGTTTCATCCCATTTATGTTGTTTCAAAAACTTTTTCATCTTAGGGTGCGCTTGGAAGCGTTTTATGAGTGCTTTTCATTTTGAAAAGCTGATAAAAATCGTTTGGGAGCCAACTTTTTACTTGCAGATCAGATAAGCCTGTTTTGGAAATGTACAAACCGTGAACGGTAGCTTGGCCCTCGATTCCACGGTTCAAATCGTGGTTTGGGACTACATAGACCATCTTACCCCCTCATCAATTAGTTAATTTACTCTATTTGCCCCCGATAATAACCCTCACCCCGCTCCCTCCCTTAGGCTTCATCACGGACATTTACTTATAATTAACTTTTAATTGTTAGCTAAGTTATATTATTTCCTCCAAATGTGTTATCTACATAATACATTAGATAGAAAAACTGAAGGAATGTGGTATAGTTGTCATTTAGGAAATTGGGGTCAAAATCATATTCTATGATTTATGCTTCAAAGAGATAGAAATTGACAAGATATTAACTATGCACTTTTATAAAGATAACAAAACATAATAAAAAATTTTTATGAAAAAGTAGGAAGATTGTATGATAAAACTCAGTTGAAGAACAAATAAAATAAATTCAAAAAAATGATTGGAAAACATTGGATGCATCAAAAGATTGGTGGAGAGAAAAAAAATTCAATAAATAGAAAATATTATATGAATTCTTAATATTCTCATATTTATTAAACTGTGAATTTATCAATTGTAGGTTTTGTCTAATGCAAAAGATTTAGAATCTTTGGCATATATCCTGAACTTGAGGATAAATTTGATTATGTGTTTCTCGGTATTGAAGCTACGGGCTACAATGTCTAGGCAATAACTCAGTACTTCCACCAGAATTTGAATGAGCTCAAATTTGCTCATTCTAATGAAGTCCAAAAAGGAAGCACCATGGGCGAGATAATAAGGTAAATCAAGTCATTCCAAGCACTTGCACCCTCCACACTCCACCTAGAAGTGTAAAAATAAAAATAAAAGTCAAGACCCAACATTTATCTAGTAGATTTCACAGCTCATTATAACCTTCACCAGCATGACATTCAATGCTAGCACGGCTCTTCAAGGATACGAAACTATGACAGAAATTATGAAGCTACTAGACTCTACTCCAAAGATATTTGATGATATATTCCTGCAGTCATTCGCTATAAAATTCTAGAGGATCAAAGAGAGAGAGAGGCTATCATGATGATAGTGTCGAAACGGAGGATTCCTTATCTCTATAATTTTTTAGACAATAAGTCTAGTTAGTTTGTGTTTATTTATTTCTATTTTAGAGTATGGTGTGTAATGATTTAAAATTTTAAACTGAATTACATTATGTGACGTGTTCACGTGACATTCCAGTATTTATATTTCACATTATTTGTAATACTTTAATTATAAGTCATTTCAGCATTTATGTGTATGACTAGTTGTCCTGCTTTAATTATGAGTTATTCACTTTTAATGTAACTTGTTATTTTTATATTTTCTAACATGCATAAAATAACAAGATAGACACATCAAATGAAGAGGAAATTATAGAGATAGTTGAACGAAGAGCAATCATGACTACTATAGTAAGTCTTATCAATGAGTACTATCAGATAAATTTGTGTAAGTCACTATATGTGTCATCATTTGTGGGTGACAAATAGATCGACGATCTATTCCGAAGCCGTCTAGGCAGAATTCATAGTATGTTTTGACTGTTTGGATAACTTTTTGTGACTTTCTAGATGAGTTGTAGAGTAATTTTGATTTACATAGATCATTTTGATTTATACTCAGGGAGTAATAGCCATCGCATTATATTATGTCACAAAATGAGTCCATTTGTGTAGCTTCCAAGAAATTTCATAACTCAACAATGATAATTAGAAGATATTTTGATATTAAGACC
The DNA here is from genome assembly GCA_002079205.1 of Phalaenopsis hybrid cultivar. Classification (NCBI taxonomy): domain Eukaryota; kingdom Viridiplantae; phylum Streptophyta; class Magnoliopsida; order Asparagales; family Orchidaceae; genus Phalaenopsis; species Phalaenopsis hybrid cultivar. The sequence continues at coordinate 17,517 of JXCR01020227.1, forward strand.
AACTCTTTGGTTAGATTGTTAAACAATATAGTGAAACCCATAGATCCAACTTTTGTGCATATATCAAGAGAAATCTGTAATGAAACGAGATACATGTTGTTCTTCAAGGTATTGATATATCTATATAATTTGCTCCCATGTTTTACTGAAAAAATTATTCAAATGAATATTTTAAAAAGGATTATATAGAAGCAATTGATTACATACATGTCGATGCACGTGTTAGCAATCATATTAAAATTTCACATATCGAACATTATGGAACTGCTACACAAAATATCTCGGCAATTTGTGACTTCGATATGTGATTTACAATCTTATTGATTGAATGTAAATGAAGTGTTCATGATATTCATATATTTAAATTTGCTACTTAGCGATGTGAATACAAATTTCTAACATCTCTACCAGGTTAGTACATTCATGATTATATATGAAGCGTTATATTTTAGGATATGTAGTAATAATATTATTATTCAAAAAAATATTACCTCGTTGATTTGGAATATCCAATGAAATGAGGTTTTATAAAGTCCTCTGATATGAGATATCACCTTTCCAATTTTGAGCACAGCAACCACATGATTCAAGAGAGGAATGGATTATTCAACAAAAGACACTCATCATTGCGAAATATTATCTTGAGATCACTCGGCATATGGACAAGAAGTGGAATATAATCTAAGATGTGCCGACGTATTCCATTAAAATACAAGAAAAGATAGTTATTGCAACGCCAACATTACATAATTTTATATGGAGGTACCCATCTCGGGACAATAATGATTTCAAGATTTTAGATAAAGATCCAACAAGCATATCTGTAAAAGCATTTGAACATTGGGCAAGACATCATTGCCAGAAGAAGTCTTTGGTGAGATGGACTTCAACACATTCGAAAGAGAGTATTCAAAAGATGATCAAGTTAACAGAAGATAATACAAATGTTGTAATGTTTTACGAATATATTTAATTGACATTTTATCGTCTTCTGATTGATATTTACTATTTTAGATGTATTTGTGATTGATTAATGTCTATTTTCACTACATCTTTTAATTTATTAATCTTTTAAGGTTATAACTTTAGATATACATAATTTTTCTTGCATTTTTCTGATTATGAAACAATATTTATTTTGTTCCATTGCATATATATAGTTTAGTTTGTCAATTGAAAGCAAAATGTATTATGTTTTCAGGAGAAGTGAATTCAATGCTATCAACTACTTCAAAACTATATATTATCATTGCAATACGTAGTGTTTTAAATACACATCAAAAAGAGAAGACAACTATGGTAGGAGATTCTATTGTTGTCCCAGAAATAGGACGCACGAAGATTAATGTATTTTTGATGGATTGATGATATAGATATGTTTGTTTCGGACAGAGATCAAGCCATGAGAGATGAAATGAACAAAAAATTATTCCAAAAAATTGATCAGTTGAACATGAAGGCAAACATCATTATAACATTATTATTTGTTTTCGTAATTTTTAATATTATGATATTGTGCATGAAATGATAACTTACAGTTGATTTAATGGAGAAATTTAGACTCCTGAGTTGTTTTTTGTACAGTTAAAATTATTTTTGTTATTCTGCTATAATTATTTTGAAAACTGCAGTTATTCAACTAATTTTCATACATAAGAGCAAAACTATTTTTTTCATTAGAAACAGCTGCAACATAGCATATAATCGAAACAGACATTAGCTATTCTAATAGCAGCTTTCTGACAACAATTATGAAGATGTTTCTTAAAAAAACAGTAGCCGCCCCAAACACACTCTTAGACACAATGGTCATTTACTTCAAGAGATCATTATGATTGATATCACAAAAAAAGGACAATGTGAAAGTTTCACGTATTATTAAACTATGTATTATATTAAATGTATGCATGTATAACCCAATATATATAGAAAGGTAGAATAAGAGAATAATAAAGAAACAAACAATTGAAGAGAATATTCCTAATAATGAGAGAATATCAAATAACAAATGGTGAATATACATGTTATACATGATAGAGGAAATGAGATTATGCGGATAAAACAAGTTTCATCTAACTTCATATAAAAGAAGCTGAATTTTTTTTTTTGACAAAGGCATTAGGTATCATGCGACTATAAAGTAACACTAAAATTGCCTCAAATAAATAATCTACAAAATAGGAATTGACACATGATTTACTGCTTATAAAATCAATTTATTTCAAAAATTCAATGTCAATGCTATCATATAACCATCTCTGCTAAATCCTCTCCAACATAGAGCAACATATAGTTTAAACAGCACACTAAGCTGAAAACAGTTACTAAATGAGTGGGATTTTTAAATCAGTTTAGTGTAATATATCTGCAAAAAATTCCCCCAGTCTATTGAATGGGATGTTCCAATCACATCACGCTCTCGATAATGTTGTGCTCGATCCAAATAAGCACAACCGTAAAGCTGTTCGAGCTTTTAGT
>JXCR01020228.1:14185-42472 GCA_002079205.1 Phalaenopsis hybrid cultivar
GCCAATGGCTGCCATCATCACTGCAATCTTCTTAAATTTTGTTTTTTTGGTTGTTGATAGATCGGACTTAGTCCTCGAACTTTTTCTTTAGATGTAAACAAGCTTTATTTTTTAAAGCATAGGTTGACGTATTTTTATTGAACCATGAAGCAAGTATTTTTATCCTCGAATGAAGATGGGTTTGATGCTTTTTAAAGCTACTGATCAAGAGGAGCTTGTGATATTCAGTCGTTACTAGAATTTTAATTGAGTAAGAGATTAACAATTGATATAATCCAATTAAAAGCCGTTATATGTTGATTCATGTCAAAGTATTTGTGCACGCTTTGCTCTTTTGTTTAGCTTATATTTTAGTTGTTCATTTACCCATTGCTTGATTGAATGCATGTTTGGTGATTTATGTCAGAAGTGCTTTTATATAAAGAATAGGTTACACATATTTGATCGATTTATTTGGATACAAGTTTGATTGCTAGTAAGCTTAATCTTAATCACTCACTACATATCGTATCCCATTTAGTACGCATTTAATAGGAACCTGCACATGCGCCTCATTGATTATTTAGCTGTGATTGTGTAGATTTAAGATAGGAAAAACTTCTAAGATGGTTTATTAGAATCGGTAAGCAAATAGTTCCCCTATCTTTTGGCGATGATGAAGAGGTGTACTTGTGGCCATTTTAATAATTAATTTCTACATTTTTTAAGCGTGAGATTGTCTATTAAGTTTGTAGAGATGAAGTATCTTGAGCAATGCTCTCATTCCTTTAGATTGATTACGTTTCATATTTTATATATCATGATAGTTCTTAACTATAGGGATACAATTATCAAATCCCAATAATTTAATTCATTTCGAGTGGTTAGAAACATGGATTAGATACTTAGGATGTTGTAATTAAAACAATTTAGCTGGAGGGAGGGATTACTAATGAATACAAAATTATCAGATTTAATCCCATACTTAGATATATTGTTGTTGAAATATCAAATTGTTATTATGTATTAACAGGTTTAAATTTATAATTAATTTTGTCATTATATATTATTAATCTCTTTTGATCTACAATCCCTGACACCCAGATATATAGGATATGACAAAAGTCATTAGGTAAGTTTATATTTTCTTATCTAATTTATAATTTTTTGATTCATGTGAAATAAAATGGGCGGCAGGAGACTTGAATATTGGATCTTAAGTAAGCCAACTCTAACCCAGTGAGTCATAACGTGTCAGAACCAAGTTACTTTAAGAAACTAAAACACAAATTTATTCGTCAAAACAACTTAAAATGAAAACTTGACTAATCGAGCCAATAAATTATCTTCCTAAATTTAAAAATTGTATTAAATAGTAATTTTAAGTTTTTCTTGAGTTAGAATTTTACAAATGAGATCATTATATCTATCGTGTCAATGCACAATTACCGCACATAGCATGTGCTCGTGTAGGATTAGTTCAACTTCGATTTCTACTAGGTTAGCTCCATGTTGAGATTCCTAATCCAACTGCCCGACGGATTCACTTCAATTTAACTATGCTTAGGTCTACTTACTTTTGGGTTGAATCTTGACATGAAACCACCCAAATTATCACTTTTAAGTATAGATTGAAGCGCGGGCTAGTTGGTTGAACCGATTCAACCCGGTTCAGTAGGAACCTACAAGGTGGAGGTGCTGAGACGGTCCCGGGAATTATTTCCCCTCTCCTTGTTTTGATTTCCCAACTATCCATCTTTTATTTATATGGTGTTTGTAGTGCTAAGATTTGGTTTTTCTGAGTTTGAGTTGTGATTTCTGTTGGGACAGTAGTAGCATCTCTTTGTTACCTTCAAGGGTTGTATCCGATGATGAGAAGATATTCTGACTATAACTCATTTGAGGTGGTGTGTATTTTCCCTTTCTCTCCTTGCTGTTGCCACTTCGACAACCCTCCAGTTGTTGATTCCCACCCTTTCCCGCTCCCAGTCACGCCTCTACTACCCTTTCCTCCATGGCTTACAGGGTTTCCTCACCCCATCCTGTTACCCGACCTGCCTCCTATATCTCCAGCTACTGCTAAACACTGAGTTATCGCTATTTCTCCTTCCAACACTCCTACAAGCTTTCACTGTCTAGTCCCATATTCCAAAACACCTGCTCCCAACCGACCATTTAACATTCCTGTCTCTTCCACCTCACAATCACCCCTATCTCCTACCCTTGACCTTATATAGCCGTACCTCCCATTCCGTTTGCCATCCGCCAGCCCTGACCCTTCTCCTCCCTCCCGTGACCATCCACAATCAGGTCCCCTCACCCCTGCTACCAGTCGGTCGCAACGCCTAATCCTACCTTGCCTCGGTTACTACATCCACAACCCGCACCCCTCTTGTTGTCCAATCACCATCTAACCCTTCGTCGTCACCCTAAGGTGTCGTTTATTGTTTTCTTTTCATTTATTTCTTATTTTGAAGACTCTTGGTTGTAACCTATTTAAATTTTCATACTAATTTTTCTGTTTCTATTGTGATTTGGGTTAACTTAAGTATCATTTGGTATCAGAGCTAGCCTTACGCTAGTAATATCCTAGGATTTTCTAACTATAACCCGAAAATTTTCCTTTCTATCGACAAATACCCCTCCACTACCACATATGCCTAACCCTAATTTCCCCATGCTAATTTTGAAAATCAGTAACTTTAAACCAATTATTTTTAACCTCTCACCTCCTGACCCTAACCCTCAATTATGCCATTAAGGAGATATATGATCGAGCCTACTCGAGAGGGGATACAACAAGGGATCTAAAAGTTGTGGCGAAGGCTTACAGAAACCGAGGATGAAATCCAATGGAAGGTTATCCTTTACTGTTATCGGGAGTGTCAAAGGAGAGAACGAGATAATCTGATGATGAAGTGGGAGACAGTGTCAATTCCTACTAGCTTACTACTAGGGGTGTAGAAGAGTCGAACACAAATGAGCCCAGACTCAGCTCGTGTTCAACTCTTTAAAAAATACAACAGTTCGTGTTTGGCTTGTTTATATTTCAAACAAAAAATGTGTTCGTGTTCGGCTCGTTTGCTTAGCGAGCCGAGCGCGAGCAGTTGACGAACAAAGAGTCATTTTGATAACCCTTGTCAAATATGATGTTAAAGATTGAGACGAGATTTAAGTCTTATTATTTATATTAAAACATCATTCAAATATAAATTTAATATGTTTACAAAAAATGTGTTAGCGTTCGGCTCATTTGCTCAGCAAGCCGAGCACGAGCTGTTCACGAACAAAGGGTCATTTTGACAACCTTAATCACACAATCATAGAATGTTAAAAATTGGGACGAGATTCAAGTTTTATTATTTATATTAAAAAATCATTCAAATATAAATTAATGTGTTTTTATTCTATTTTTTAATTAATAGTTTAATTAATTATAATTCTTTATAGCATTATAGTTAATTAATAATATAATTTAATTACTTCAAACCAAAACGAGCCAAAAACGAACAAACAAATCTTTGATCGTGTTCAACTCGTTTATATGGCGAGCAAAAAAAAAAGTGTTTGACTCTTTAGCTTAGCGAACTAATCGAGCAAGAGCTTCTTAACGAACTTAAAACGAACTGTTCGCAAACAACAGGCTTTTTTGACAGCCATATTTACTACAGACGAAGGGTATAAACTCTAGCTTCAAAAGTGGAGACATTACACCACTGAGCGACCTCCACATTCTACAGACAAGAGTTCAACCTCCGGATCTTAGAGTTAGAATATACTTAGAAGCACACCGAAGAATACCTCGTTAAAGGAAAAGCTGATTCAGAGTGCTGAACATGTAAGATCAATCCATATTCCTATATCCATCATTGTCAGAAAGTGTTCAAGTTCTCTGGATTTGGTCATGTTGAATCATAATGCACAATTAGAGGAGTGATCTGTTTCACTTAGCAGAGTGTCGTTGAATATGTGGGCAATGACAAAGTTGATCCAAGAGAAGACGACTTCAGAGAGGATTCTCAATGTGCAGGATTGCAACTAATGATGAAGAAACATTATCGATTCCAACTAAGATAATGGTAGCTGTTCTAGAAGGTTGAGGAGCCAATATTAGATTGTGGTGCCTCGAGTTACCGTTTAACATTCGTTGATAGGAAAATCAGTAGTGCTGACTTTGGATGTTCAAATGGGGGCCATGAGCTTGAGGAGCCGATATTAGGTACAAATTAGTTCATGAAGAATATGAGATTGTGGTGCCTCGAGTTACCGTTTGACAGACGTTGACAGGAACATCAGTAGTGCTGAGTTTGGATGTTTAAAAGGGGGTCATGAGCTTGAGGAGCCAATACCAGACACAGATCAATTCTAGATAAAAGGGTTTCAGGCATTTCAAATATATAACCCGCCTTCTAAGTTTCCCTTATGGAAGGAGATCCAAATTTTCAGAGTTGAGATGGTTTTAGTTACTTTTGGAAGACAATCATTTGTCATTTGGGGATAAAAATCGGTTCAACGGTATATTTCTTGACAAAGGATTGAATGGAACAGATGAACCGCAGTGGTGGGAATCATCCCAGGATGATTAGGAGAAAGAATATTCTAACGTGGGATCTAGGTTCTTCACGAGAAGAAGAAAATAACTTCCATGAGCAGTTACACATTATGATGGTCCAACTTGTTAGAGATGTCGTTCCAGAGTATACCTCTTCTGACAGCCTTGCTTATCAGACACATCCATTCGAGTACGAGGAGTGCAAATATTATATATTTGTTTGCTCGAAATTTGGCGTGGGAGAATTTACATCATTGTTTACCTCCGACTCAGATTATGCCAAAAGAAGATGAATACCTATTTTATCAAGATATTCTTAGGAATGACGCCATCTACAACGTTGATTTATTGGGAGCTACAAAATGACCAAACTGACTATTAGAAGGAGACACGCTTCGACGAGTGAGGTGGAAGCTCCTCCAACCCCAAGAGATCGACATGGCGGCTAGGGGCTGAATCGATTCAACCCGGTTTAGCAGGAATCTACAAGGTGGAGTGGCTGAGCGGACCCCATCCTCTCTCTTCCATTAGGCGGGAATTATTTCCCCTCTCCCTGTTTTGCTGCCTATCCATTTTAATTTATATGTTGTTTGTAGTGTTAGGGTTCAATTTTTTTTGAATTTTAGTTGTGATTTCTATTGCGACAGCTGTGGGTATCCCCTTTTCCCTTTCGAAGGGTGTATTTGATGCTCCAGCTGTAACTCGTCTGAGGTGTTGTGTATTTTCCCTTTCCTTGCTTGTTGTCACCGCTTTGTCAACCCTCTGATCATCGATTACCACTCCTACTTGCTCCTAGTCACGCCTCTAGTACCCCTTTCCTCCCTGCCTTACCGCTACCAGAGTTTCCTCACCCATCCCGTTACCCAACCCACCCCATACATCTCCAACTACTGTTAAACACCTAAGTTGTCGTTATTTCCCTATGCAACTTGCCTACAACCTTCCAATGTCTAGTCCTGTATTCCACAACACCTACTCTCAACCGGCCATTCAACCTTCCCGTCTCTTCCACCTCACAACCACCCCAATCTCTTGCCCATCCTCTTATATAGTTGCACCTCTGATTCCCTCTGCCATCATCCAACCCTAACTCTTCTTCTCCCTCTAGTGCCCATCCACAATCAAGTCCCCTTACCCCTATTGCTAGTCAGCCGCAGTCCCTCGACCTACCTTGCCTCAGCTGCCACAACCACAACCATCACTGTCATTCTGTCCGGTCGTCATTCGACCCTTCGCCCTAGGGTGTCTTTTATTATTTGCTTTTCTTTAATTTCCTATTTTTAAGAGTCTTGGTTGTAACCTATTTGAATTTCAGAAATAATATTTTCGTTTCTATTGTGGTTTGGGCTAACTCCGATATCATAAACAATACAAAATTATGCTACCCTTTATCAGATATCATGACCGTTATTGCAATGGTCTTCTAAGAGCCATGCAATTGTTTGCAAATAGGAAATATGTTTTAAAAATAATGATATCATTTTTACTTATTTTGAATATTAAAATGAATTTCTCCCATATTTAAAGAAGTTTAGAGAAAGTTTAAAAAATTTAAAATAAATATTAGTATCCAACAACGACCAAGATAAAATATTAAAGTGAATAAAAATTCATTAATTTTAAAAGTATAATTTTCAACTTCGGACACACAAATGAGCCTTTAGTTATTTAGGACACGGCTTGAAAAAGAAAAAAAAAAAGGAAACGGATTTAAAAAAAAAAAATTAGGACACTGCTTCCAACTAAGACGATTCCGAAATTTCTTAATAAACAACAAAATTATGAGTAATTCTGATTATACTGTGAAAGGCTATTTTTTCTCTAAATTAACTTATATTGACATTAAAAACAATATATCTTTATGAAGACAATTCACAATAAATTAATATTTACATATAGAACTCAATGAGAATGAGTTATAAAAACATATATAATTCAAATACGGTAAATGATTATATTGAAGATGCTGAATATATATATATCCAAGAAAAAGCCACATAAATCTTATGTATTTATATATCCAACACCTAAAGTTCCATGTTTACATTTATGAAACTTTGATGCATAAATTTGTGCATGAAAATGCTTATTTTAATTTAGAAAATTAGTAAAGGTGATATTTTTGTATATGATTTTAAAGAGTTGGAATCATTTTCATTTGGAGGCAACCAATGAATGTTAGTTGACAAAAAAATTTGAAATCATCATCAAATTTTAAGATGAAAAAAGAGAGAATCCGGCCAAAAGATCAGTAGTTAAAATATCAAAATTATATTGAAGCTTCTTAATGAAAGAAATCTAATAATACAAATCCCTTCATTATTAGTTCTTATTGTTGCTGCAGCAGGCTGTAGGGCATATAAAGATGACAGAACAGGACGCTCATGTGACAGAAGATGCGGGGGCTCATTGCTGTTGGAAACATGCACGTGAGAATGCCCCCCAGAATTCAAAATTTAGTAATGGTGTGGTCGTTAATATTAGGCTTTGAGCAGGGGTAAAAAGTAAACATAATAAAGGAAGATTTGCATACATACCATACCACTCATTTCTTATGTATTTGCATGTCTAATATCTAAACTTCAATTTTTACATTTATACGACGTTACCTATCAGTAAATGGTGATTTTTTAGATGTGATATGAAAGATTTAGGTGGTATAAATGTAGAAAGTAAAATTTAGGTGTCAGATATGTAAATACATAGGAATTGGGTGGTATGGGTGGGTGGGTGCGATGCAATGTGGATGCACACTTGTGTTTTTTATTTAGTTAATGTTCACATGTTATATTACAGATTGTTGTTTGATTAGCATAATTAAGGATCTTAGGTTATATTATAGGGAAGTCATACTCTTCTTCTAATTTTAATCCTTATATTTTATTTTACAAACATAAAAAGATATAACCATTTATTTTGATTTCTTAATAGATCTAGCTACAACAATTTGATTTCTACTTTCTATGATAATAGATTTCTTTTACATAAAAATTTTGTTTTAGATAGACTTTTCTTAATATATCTTAAAATTCTTAGGAGATCCCAATGTTTCTTTGAGTTTTGCATATGATGAATAACAACACTAATTTTGTAAACCCAAAAAGGTCTGCCAAGTTGTCAAGCTGCCTAGCTGTTGAGTTGCTGAGCTTTCAAGCTCACTTGTCGAGCTGCTGGGTTGCCATGTCTACCGAATTATCGAATACACTTGCCAAGCTATCTAGCTATGGCTGTCAAATTAAGCTATATGAAATGATATGGCATAAAACTGCATGATATAACATAAAATTATAGGATGTGACATAATGTTTTGTATCTTTATATATTTTTATTTAGTAACATAACAAAAAGGCACCCAAAATTTATAAATAGGGGTCAAATGTAAGAATAGGAGGGCTTTCTCTTGCTCTGGGCTTCACCTTCTCTCTCTCTCTCTCTCTCTCTCTCTCTCTCTCTCTCTCTCTCTCTCTCCCCCTCTTCTCCTTAATGCTAGTATGATTTGGGCATAACCTATAGATATTTTAGGACCCGACGTTCTAAAAATATTCAATATTTAGAAATGTGTGGTGACTGTAGACATGTCTTAAATCTGAATTTACACGTAGACATCTCTGGATGGATAACAAAGATCATATTAGAAGAACTTTTACTAGATTAAATAAAATTTCCTATCCTTAAATCTTTCATTTTTACATCATTTAAAATCTTCTTCCTCAAATTTATTCTATGTAATTTTTTAATAGTGCTTTAATTTTCAAAACATTTTTTTGGTAAATCTAGGAACTTGTTTTTAGTAAGCAAGTTTCCTATGAGTAAAAGAAAAATCGTCCAAACTCTTAGTCCATATTTGACTCAATAACCGAATGCTATGGATGACTTTGGATAAACTCTTTCCTAAAATATAACTCATTGAATAAATAATAAAGTTGAAAAATTACTAAGACTACTCTTTGTAGGTGTAGCCAAAGTGCCCATGGACGAAGGGAAGTCCAAATTTAGCAAAACCGTTTAATTCATTTATAACCGAGTTATATTATAAGGAAACAATCTTTCTAATCACATAAAAAAGGATAATTTTAATTTTTACTGGTAATACACAAGGAACTCTTCCTATAAAACCATTGATTCAAACTATAAAATCTTTGAATGTGAGCCATAATGCCCCCAAGTCAAAATCTTGTAGGTGTAGCCAAAGTGCCCCCAAGATGATTCCTTATAGGAGTGCTCAGAGCCCCTATATAGATGAGTAGTCAGTACATAATAAAATACATAATCAATTTTATCAAAATTGTTTTACTTATATAAACCAATTCATTTTTTGGATAAAATGGTGATACACTTGCCTTCTAGAGATAAGCAATGCATAACTTTATGATTTTCGTTCTCTTATTTTTTTCACAGTTGTCTGTCAAATATATCAGAGAATTGAGAAACTACATGTATACATCTAAAAAGGCATGCCAAGTTACCGAGCTATTGTGCTACTGAGTTGTCATGCTGCTGAGCTGCCAAACTCAACCCTCGAACTGTGGAGTTGCCAAGCTCACCTGCCAAGTTGTTGAGCTCTTGAGTTCACCATCATAGAATGACATGAGATAAATCTGAATGATATGACATGAGATAAATCTGAATGATATAACATAAAATTGCAGGATGTGACATAACATTATGTATCTTTTTATATTTTTATTATGCACCATGACAAAAAGAAACTCGAAATTTATAAATAAGGGTAGAGAGAGAGAGAGAGACCTTAAACTTTGGTAGATAAGTATAAAATGATCTGTTGTGCCCCTATGAAGGCTAATATGATTAAGGATATCATAGATTTTTTTTGAACCAATCATGATTTTTCTTAAACTCTTAAAAATCTGAATGATATTCGATCAAGTTGTATGATATAGCATAAAATTGCAGGATATAATATAACATTATTTATTTTTTATATTTTTTTTTTGTGTCATAACAAAAAGAAACCCGAGACTTATAAACAGAGAGATAGAGAGACCTTAATGCAAATTGGTAGATAACCATAAAATGATCAACCGTGCCACTCTTAAGGCTAATATCAATAAGGATTCCATAGAATTTGTGGAACCAAGCATGATTTTTCCTAAACTCTCATAGAGTTTGTTGAACCAAGCATGATATCATTGCTAGACTTGGATGGACTTCGATGCTCGATGCTGTGCGGTGCTTTGAAGATCGACGGAGAGATGAAGCTAAAACATCTTTGGACAATGCTTGATTTGGCTTGGGATGACGCTCGAAGTGTTGAGGTGAATGCAGGCTTGTCGACCCTCGAAGTAGAGAAATGGAGATCGAGTTGATCTCGAAACAACGACATGCAATGGGCTCATTGACGCTCGATTCGAGGCTTGAAGTGGATACTGCGCTCAGGACAATGCTTCAAAAATGAGACCTAACACTGGCAGTCCATCGCAATCATTCGTAAGTTATTTTAACTTAAAAACTGAGGTATGCATCAAATGCTTCCAGGCGTACTCCTCAGTTAACAAAGGCGTAAGCCTCACCCAAAGAACCGAGGCTTAAGCCTTGAGGCTATTCTTTCGCTCCTTGAAGCAGACACGTTGAATGATTTTTTAAACATTGATCTCAACCATGATGAAAGAAGCAATAATTTGAGAACATAACTAAAAGTGTGAAATTTTGTGTTTTTGGCAGCACCCATTAATTTGGGAGGTGGAGACTCAAGATGAGTTCAAGTTTTATATGATGCTGCTTGTGAAAATGGGAGGCTTAAGACTACAAGAGATAACACCACTGAGTTTGATAGCTGCATCAATAATAGATGAGAATTTCATCTCTCAAAGAGTTGCAAATGAAGCCATTGGCAAAAAACACCAGAAGAGAAGAGGGAAGTAGTATAAGGAATGAATCAATTATAGATCAACATGGAAGCAGGGCAATTGTGGCGTGGAAATAGGCTATGACATCAATAGAGTCTTTTGGCACTTTAATAAATAAACTGGACAAGAACAATGCCACTAAGAATCCTACAGTACAAACGAACTTTTTACTAAACGTTGAAATAAGGAAAATAAGAACCTAGGATAGACTAATACAATCAAGTTCCATGTTTTTTTCTTCCATTGACTAAGAATAGCGCAATTTAGTTCCTCTTCTCCTTGTCATGAGCATCAAAACTTAATGCATGCTGCCTTTTCCTTGGATATTAGTTGCAGGAAAACTGAACTAAGATTTTATGGAAGTTACTCACCATTGACAGTTACTGTAGCTGACCTTGGACATTAGAGATGGCTCCTTTAAATTTTAAGGGCCAATTGTGGTTCTTCATATTTCTTGGGCCTCATTTGATATTGACATCCAATTTGGGATGACACCTATAGAAACAAAATCTACCATATATTGTATGTATCGAATTAGGTGAGTCAATAAGGAGATTAGTAGCAAATCAGTGGTGTTAATATTCAAACTGATGTGAAAAGTCAACTTGAACCAGACAAATTTTTAGTTTGGGTTAACTCAAGTAATATTTGGGTTATGTTCTAGTTAAGCCTAAGTGGTTATTAAAAAAAATTAAGCCAGGTTCGATTGAAGGCAAAAATAACAACGTAATTATTTTTATTTCTTTTAAAATGAAAAAGTCAAATTAAATTATAAATTTTAATTTTTTTTATCATGTTTATCATTTCCAATTCACATAGATTGACACCAGCCCATCACATGACTTTTGTGGCTTGTCAGGTTAGATTTGCTTTTGGTTGAATCTGATTCAGGCTGAGAATGTTGAAACATTTATTAAATAGCTTGGGTTCGGTTTGATTATATTATAATTGAGTGATTTTTAGAGTTGGACCTAAGTCTGACCCATGAAGTCAAATTGATGCCGCTATGGATAATACATCATCATATTATTGTAGCAAAGGCTAAGCTTCTTTTAATACATGCTTCAATTTTTATTGTTCTTCCGTATCTATGTGGCTCTTATGAACTTGGACTTGGAGACCATCATATTAGTTCCATCTTCTTTAGTAGGGGTGTAGACGAACCGAACACGAGCGAACCCAGACTCAGCTCGTGTTCGGCTTGTTTATATTTCGAGCTAAAAAAGTGTGTTCATGTTTGGCTCGTTTACTTAGCGAGTCGAACACAAGCCGTTCACGAACAAAGAATCGTTTTGACAATCCTAATCAGGTAGCCATAAGATGTTAATGATTGGGGCAAGATTTAAAAATTATTGTTTATTATTAAAACATCATTAAATCTAATTTAATAATTTCTATTCTATTTTTTAATTAATACTTTTAATTGATTATAAATCTTTATAGCCTTGTAGTTAATTAAGTTTTTTAAAAAATATTACTCATTAAAGATATATATTTATATATATTATTGATTAGTAGTATTTCGAGCCAAAACGAGCTGAACACGTACTAACAAATCTTTGTTCATGTTGTTGTGTTCGGCTTGTTAACTTATCGAACAAGCCGAACACGAGCTTCTTAGCAAGCCGAACACGAGAAGTTTGCGAACAACGAGCCGTTTTGACAGCCCTATTCTTTAGATTTATTTTTAAGGAGCATCAAGCCATCAACACCAAAATCTCGACCTCATGTTTGGATGCATAAGTATTCTTGTGACCATCAGAGATATTTTATTTTATTATGTTGCCCATGGTTAACCCAAAATTAAATGACTTGCATCCATTAATATAATACTGCAGCAAATTTCCTCCTGAAGTTTGTTACCAAAGAAAACTAAAGCTAAAAGATTCTTTTCTCCTTCAATTTCATTTCCTTTTCACTCATAATAGTTTGTCAGGCCTAGGGTGATCACATGTGGGAAGATTCTAATTTTTCACCATCATAGAAACAGCATTCTCTACTTCCTATAACAAGCATTCACCTTCAAGTTTTGGTAATCTATTTTGGTATTCTTTTGATGCTTTTTCCACTCATGACACAAGCCTTTCATTGGACAATTAAATGCAATGTGGCCAAACCTTAAATGCAAAAAATGTTTGATGAATTAATTCGTACTAGTGGTTGTTATTTGATCACTTAATACAGCTGCTTAGGACCAGTCAGAAGGAATTGTTTTGATTGGAATCATGGTTTTCATTCCTGAATTTGAGTTGGTTCAAATCCCAATCTTAGTGGGAAAATCTTGCTTAGATGGTTGCTGCCTCTCCACCCTTAAAAGCTAGTTTGGTAATGTAAGAGAGCTTCTAGTATTATTGCAGCTACACGCAACAATGAATCTTGTTATGGTTTGCTTCTCTGGTTTTACCAATTCACGTTCTAACAGAAGTTGTTCAAATTCAGCAATATATTCTTCTGCTGATGATCTCTTGCTAACAATTATTGAGCTTGATGAAGGCACTTGCCAAAAACGAAATGTATTCTGCAACTATTTTATTTTGTCTCATGTAACTATCTTGATTTATTTCATTCCTCGTTCGATTTCTCCTAAGGAGCTTCTATCGAATTGAAGCACTCTTCATAAAGGCGAACAATTATGTAAGACATATTTCCCACCAACAGTCATTCTGATTTCACTAATTATGATCGAGTGGGTGAATAATTTTTTCGTCTAGATTTCCACATAGCATAACATTTAAATTATCAAAATTTACTATTAAATTAAGAAATTTATAATTTTTTAACATATTTCTTTTCTTTTAACATACATCGAAAATTGTACATTAACAAAATTAGGATATAGGACAAAAAATGATCACTAGATCATGATCCAACTATTCCTTTCTTTTGATTGAAAAATGGTCAATGTAATATACTAATATTTGAGAAGTTAAAAGTGTATAGCATGTAATTCTAATATAAAATGTACAAGAAAATAAAATGAAGGAATAACATGCATGTTGATTTTTTTAGCGAAGATGATTAGTCCTAGATATAACTAATATAGTGTCACAATTTTTCACCTTTTATAATTTCATATATGAGAGACAATAGTAAGCAGTAAGCACATTTGTTTATAAAGGGAAAGATTGTCTCAGCCACTCTGAATGCTACCTCTATCTTTTGGCACCATATCATTTTTCACCTTCAAGTCATGTTACCTTCAATCTAAACGATGACTAACATGATAAAGTTGAGCTATTAGAATGAATGTAAAATAAAAGTTATGAGGTAAAGTAAAGTCATTGAGGTAGATGGACACCATATTATTAAATAAATATACAACTCCCACCATGGAAGAATTAGAAAAAGTTATATAAGAGATAAAAGTGATTGATGGACATCACACAAACTGATATTGTTAGTCATATCCCAAATTATCCCTCTTTATGCAAAAATATAACTTCATGTCCACAATAAGGCGTCACAAGTCAAATTGCACGTAATATCATCTCAAGGACAGACATTACTTCAGTGTAAAGAAATAGCATGACATAAAAATAACACTCATTTTCCATTCATTATCATCTAAATAATTAAGAATGTGTTACATTTTTTATACATTTTATTGTTTCAGACTACAGAATTCATTCCCACCAAATGGACCACCTTCACTTACGAAAGCCATTGAACTTCCTAATCCAAGTTCTGAAAAACCTGCTAAACTTAGGGCTACTAACATATAAGAAAATTTCCTCCTACAGACATTTCAATTTTAGACCTCGATTGAATCATAAGGTGCTGGTTGTTCCAAAACAATCATTGCAATTCAAATCATGATGTCAGAAAATGGGCTGCAAAGTACAATCATCTACAATGCCAGACCATGTAAAATCCAAAGCACGGCCAACTTTTATCTATTTTGCGATGTATCAACCAAACACGACAAGGAAGGGGAGTTGCAAGGCATCACAATGGAGTTGGAGTTAGAATAATTGCAAACATATCTCTTGATCATAATTACATAGTGGGACACAACGACAATTGGCTCTCACAAAGGAAAATAATAAGTGAGGCTGTGAGGGATCTTAGTTGATTGGGTCGGTGGGGCGTGAAGAGGATGGTGAGATGTGTTTGCGATTGAGGGGATTGAAGAGGAAGATGAGAAGATGTTGAGATCGAGGTGGCAAACAAGGATGGGATGAATTGAACTAGATAAGCTTGGTCGCACTTTTACGGCCAATAACCAAAGAGGGTATGAGGGGTTAATTCATTAGAGAGTTCGAGGGTTTTTTGTTTTCCTTTTGCGGCTGTTAGGCACGGGTTTAAACAAATTAGAGTGTTGCTCAAGCACCGTTCAACCTGCGCTAGTTTGATTAATTTAGGTATGAGTTTGGACTATAGTTTTAATCTTGGTGTTTGAATGATTTCATGAGACAACTAGTTTATTATGAAATAGAGAAAATGTCATTGATTATGTAATAGTTTGTATTCCCCCTTCTCAAACTAGGCCGACTGAAATCAAATAAACAATTTAATTCTCTTCATCTCTTCCTCTCACTTTTAAATCCTGAATAGGGATTCTTAGGGCATGATTTTAAAAAGGAGAGAGACAATCACATGCATAAATAAGGTTCTGTTTGGCGCAGCTGCAACTGCGTTGTCCTAGAAAGTTGTTATGGGGAGGCTGGTTATTTGTTCGGTGCAACTGTGTGAAACCAACTGTCGGGCAGTTGTTTATAAGAAAATGACCATTTCATTCATCTTCAATAAAACTTTTTAAAACATAATATAAAATAATTTTTATATTAAATAAATTATTTTTAAGCAATAAAGTTATATTAATAAATAAATAAGTAGCTTTAATAATTAAGAAAATTTATATTGAAGTGGAACATGATATTTATAGCCATTCCTATTGAATCCTTCCTGGAACTTCTGGAGAAACTTCCATTGCTTTCTTCTACAACTCTCGCCAGTCTCTCGAGCGGAGGAGATCAGCCAATATAGCTGGTAAAAGCAGAGGAGATCAGCCAATATAGTTGGTAAAGATTTTGAAAGTTGTTTGTGAAGTTTCTGGGATCTAATCGAGAGCAGAGGGGTGGAGCCGCGTATGACCAGTGAGATGGCTGGCAGGGGAGAGAAAGAAAAAAAAAAAAAACACTTTTTTTTCCTTCTCCAATACCTTCGTGGGACAGGATGGAAGAGGAAGGAGACCATGGGCTTCCTTTCGACGGGAATATAATGGAAGAAGAAAGCTGAACTGCCGCCAACGAACGAACGCGAGAGAAGGAGAGCAGAGCGAGCAGAGCTTCCCGTAACAACTCGAACGAACCAGAACTTCAATCGAAGGGCAGCTGGGTAACAATGGGATCACGGAACGCGGGCCGCAGGCTCCATCCAGGGTGTGAAGGGACCGTACATGAACGAACAGAGCTTGTGTGTTCATGTTCGGTTCATTTAAAATTTAGTTTGTTTGAAATAAGCTCGTGTTTGAAATTGTTCGTGAAATTACTGTTCGTGTTCATTTCTTGACGAACGAGCCGAACATGAGTTGTTCGCGAACGACGAGCCAGTTTAACATCCCTAATANCGAACGCATCACTGTTCGTGTTTAGTTCGTTTAACTAACCGAACAAAAAAAATTTGTTCACGTTCGTCTCGTTTACTTATCGAACGAATCGAACACAAACTCCTTGACGAACCGAACACGAACTGTTCGCGAACAACGAGCTTTTTTGACAGCCCTAGCTCCATCCTGCGGCCGGCTTTTTTCGAAAATTTCTCTTGCGTTCGCCACGAAGTTCTCCTCTTGCGCCCGCGGTAGGGTGTCGCGAAGCTATCCAGCCGTGCCCCCAAACATACCCTAAACCTTGTCTTCAAGCACCCAAGCGATCAATCAAAGCCTACATGCACAAGCAATGCCGACTAGTGAAGAATTAAATTCTTGTGTAATGGCTCAATAGCTTGCTTATGGAGAATAATAAGTGAGTAGGGTTTCACATGGATTATTATCTTTTATTACTTGCACACAACTAATGATTTTCAAATTATCATTATAGCTATATTATACTATTTATCCCCCCAAGTGATTACACAGACTTTGTATAGAATTATTAAACATATTAAAATATGGACTTTATAATATTCAATTGTATCTTACTACCTTTATAATTTATGCATTTAATCATATACATTAATAGTAATTGCAAGTCCTCCAAAGCATAGCCTAGAAAGTGAAAGAAGACTACTAGTAAACTTTGTGTATAGGGAGAATTTAGACATTTAAATTAATTCTTTAGCTTGCGATTGGTAGAAATTTAGGTCGAAAGAATCCATTTTATATTACATAAGAGAAGTCATTTATTTAGTGAAATAAGTTACTAAATAAATATAAATGTATACATTATAAGCCAATATTTAAATATGTTTTTATGAGAGATAAATATAAGGTATAAAGGATTCCACTAAAGTAATGATAGATGATATTTTTCATTGAAAAGATTAAATAATACATTCTCTTATTTATCTCGTGGTATTGATTATGAAGCATAAAATCATAACATCATTTTTTACAAAAAAAATAATGTTTAATTAATTTTTGTAGTTATTTAATGCTTTGATGTGCAAGCATTGAATGTGAGCTTGTTTTAGATTTTCTTTTTTTTTTGAATTTAGGGTGTGTGGAACACGTATATTGGAGCGAATAAGGGTCTGTTTTGGGCAGCTGCAGCTTATCCAGCTTCTGCTGATAAACAGCTGATTCTGATAATCTGTTGATGGGCTGCTGATCCAAATAAGTTGGTTAGTTGTTTGGTTTGTGTGTTGAGAAAACAACTTATTCTAGATAAATGACTACTCTGCCCCTGTTCTGGATAAGCTGTTTAGCTGTTTGTTTTCTGCATTTAGTAAACAACTTATTCGCTGATTTTTTAGTTGAAAGAGTACTCTATAACGCAAAAATAATTATTTTCTCAAATGTCACAACATTAAAATGCAAAAGAGTTGAATAACATTTATATAACTCAAAAAGTTCTGATCACATCAAATAAACACAGTGACACATACAAAAGTGAAGTATACATTCACACACGAATATGGATTATAATATGACAAAAAAAGGAAAAATAACATGTTAAAATTAAAAAGAAAAATATGACAATATTGACTTTAAAATGAAAAAAAAACACATCATGTCGAATGTTGCTCGGTTGTGATACCTCAAAACCCCGAGCAAACATGTCCGATTAGGATGCCGTAAAAATGGAAGAACTCGAACCATATGCGGCGGTCTCCCGTTGTGGTACTATCGAACTCCTAACAGTTGTGTCCATTTGGGATGTCGTAGAAATAGTTGCACTATCGACCCACCTGAAGAACTTGAAGTCTTCCGGTCCTTGTCCCAACTACGGGCACCTGTAAAACTGCCTCTCGAAGCTATGTGTCTGGCGTGACGTGAGTAGCAAGGACGGTAGCCCGCAACGACACATCACTTTCTCGCATTCAACCCTAATACAAAATTTAAAACCCCGTTTGCAGATACGCAGCTCCATCGCGAGAAACAAACACAAAGGCAGTGTTTTCAAAACGCCACCACACCGATAAGCTGCCCCAAATAGGCCCTAAATCTGTCGTGATTCAAACATTCGACCGTTTGTGGTCTGTTTTTGATAAGTGGCTATTTATTGAGTAACAAATAAACATATACGTTTTTATTTGTGGTAATCCCCTTTTTATTTATTGGTATGCTTTTACTATTAATAATTATTCATGAGATTTATTTTTTTTTATTCATGATATTTCATATGATCTTAAGCTTTGTTTTGCTATATATTTATTGCTGAAAAGCTACTCATTGCTTATATATCCCTAAATTGTGCTGATAAATAATGGGGTTTCACCATACCATACTCCTTATTAAGAACTTCTAGTGAAATGAAAATAAATTATGATATATGTTTAAATCTATACAATGCTAGTATTGTCTTTTATTTTGAATATTAGTTAATCGGATTGATATTTGCATTGACTGATGATTCTTTTGAAAAGTTATTAGATTTTCAAATGAGCGGCACATCTTTTCTATTTTTATGGCATGGTAGTTGATGTCTCCAATAGAAGTTGCATGCAGGCTCAAATCTCGATGAATATTAGACGAGATAATTTCATATTTAGATTCAAATTCAAGATCACCCACACTTTGATTTAGATAATTTTATAGTCAAATTGAACATCCCAACAATACAGATCCAATGATACTAAAATTGATTTAATTTAAGTTTAAATGAGCTCAAGATCAAACACTTGATGCTTGATAAAAAAAACATTAAAGTAACAATTGAAATGTCAAATAATCTTTAATTTTGACATGCTTATATCAAATCGAGCCTCTTAATAAATGGAATCTAATAGACTCATGATTAGTCAATTTTTGGGTCATTAAAATACTTAAATTGTAGATCCTTAATAACTTGAGTATAAATAATATTAATACATTTCTTTTCCAAAACTCTCTAAAGTACTTTCCTTAAAACCTTATCCTAAGTTTTTTCTAAATCAACAAAAATCATTTGTAGATCCTCTTTACTCTACATTTCTTCATCAAACCTCAATAAATGTATAGCTTTCATAGTAGGCTTGCCCGTCATGAATCCAAACTGATTTTAATAAATATTTATAACACGTCATAGCTTATGTTCAATTACTGTCTCCTATCACTTTAATACATGTCACATTAACTTAATTCATCTATAATTTGCACGCTCTTATGCATTCTTTTTATTCTTAAAAATATGAACCAATATACTCTTTCTCCACTCAACAGACATCTTTCTTAATTTACAGGTCTTATTAATTAAAAAAGGTAAATTAGGAGAATTGAAAAGAATTTATCTGATATAATTATAATATGTAAAATAAAAACTATTAAATTAGAATTAAATTATATTTATGTTTTAAATTTAATATATTTTAAGTGTATCAAACTCTGCTAACAAATTGGAGTTGGCTTATTAGCTCTCAAGCCCTGCTAACAAATCATTATTGTGCTAATGAGATGGACTTCACTTAAGCTACTAAATAACAACAACAAAATGCTTTAAAAAAAACAAAATGGAAAGTAAAAGCATTATCAAATGGTGGCACTGCCTCCTTATTTGCGAATGGGTTGCAACTTTGCGTTTCAAGTAGTGAAACAAGAATTTTAGCCTCTCAGGCTTTTAGTTGATTTTAAGGCTTGTTCCTTTTGACTTCATGAACTGTTCATTGTCAACAATATATATATGCATATTTATTTCTTATGATTTATATTATTTTTATTTAAAATATTATATTGTTTAATCTGAATTTGTTCTGTGAATCACACACAAGAATAGATCATAAAACAAGGAGAGAGAGAAAGAGAGAAGTAATGAATATGAAATTGTGCAATCTTCTATTCATAAAACAACCCTCTATTTATAGACAAAGAGGGTATAATAGGTAAAATTATATTTATTTCCCTACTTGAGTAGGGATTGTACAAGTTGTTATAGTTATTTAACTCCTGCGAGCCCAAGACCTTACTACTCTTGGGTTCAACCAATTGGGCTCGGTAAGGCTTTGTCGAACGGATGGGTCTGACAGGTGCTGCCGATCAGTTGTGCTATTGAAGTCTTGGCAGGTGTATAATTGTGGAGCAAGCAATTTGGTTTGCGTCGAGTATCCAAATTAGGAATGTTTTAATACAAGGCTTTTTAAATTTCAATTTATTTTTACGTACCCATCCATTGAATTTTATGAGGTTCAAATGACTGACCAAACAAGATGCCCCTCGCCTAAAGTAATCTATGTTAACATAGATATGGAATATGAGGACACGACGCGAAGACAATATAATTGATATAAATCGAGCAACATGGGATCATTTTATTTATTTGTATTTAATTAATTATTAATATAAAATATATATATGATTTTTCTTATAATTCATTAAAGACAAAAAAAATAAAATATACAAAAATAAAGATAACTTTATGAATTTAAATTCTTGGATAAATCCTTTTGATTATAGAAATTAATTTTAAAAAATTAGATACATGATATGTTTTAATATGAATTTCTCCAACTTATCTATTAAAATTTAAAACATTCTACGATTACATATATTTTAATTAATTAAGTTAAAATTAAACTTTTGGGATCTTGAACAGAAATGATAAAAAGTTCGCACGTATTTGGATCAGCGTCAATGAATAGTTTTGTATCCTACATAGGTTGTGACAAATAAGCTTATGAATTTTGTTTTTGTGGGTATGTGTTCATATTTGATAAACATAAGGGAACTTATTTGTTCGGCTTAGAAGAAAGTGGGATGGCGCTTTGATGCTCGGCTTTGACAAACATAGAGGGAATTACTGATGCTCGACTTTGATGAATATTCGATGCACATTCAATGCTCGACCTTGACAAATATTAACTTTGGATAAATATTAGAGAGGTTTGACACGATGAGAGAGGAGGGGGGCCTTGACTATGTGGATTAATTAGGATTATCTATATACATTCATAATTTTCTACTTCTCATGTCACTTTTTCCTCAAATTACGTTGAGCTTATATTTGATGTGGTATTGAGGCATGTTCCAAACGTATTCGGGCTCAAAAAATTCAAAGACAATTTGTAGGGTCAATACCGGCATTAGGGCGTGTTGACAAGTGGCATTCATGTCTAACAGGTATCAGTATCTGATACGTGTTCGATATTGGTCGACACATTTTTAGAAGTGTTAGTGCTACTTAGAATATAATAAATCACTAGAATCCTTGTATTGTCAGTTAAATAAAATTTTGGGCTTTATTATTGTTGGAGTTGTGGAGCCTTGGGCCTTGGATGCACAAACTACCACAAGGAAGCTGCTAAGCAGTAGATCGAGCACCCAGAAAGGTTTCTCGCACAACAAACTCGTGTTAGTATGGTGTGTTCGGGTCTGCAATGCCTCCACGCCGCTTTCAACACCTGTGCTCAGTTACAGAGCTGGGGACATTCCCGCGCCAAGGAGATACACGAGCACTCAAGGGGTTGTTCCTTTGATTCAATTTCCTTAAATTTGTGATTTTTATTGAAAAATAAAGTATACATCTCGTGTGCATTTCTTTGCCATGTTTTTTTGTGAAGTGAAGGAGGGTCAAAGAGGAGGGATTTTGTGCTTGTTTCTCTTGTGGCATCAAGAGGAAGGATTTGGAACAAGCCCCATATGTTTCATTCATTGTAGATAGGAGAACTGAGTGAGTATTCCATACATTTTTGATTTCATAGTGGGATTTTCTTGGTGTTATGGCTCTATGGTTTTTTCCAATCTTAGGTTTTCCAACATTAAATCCAGATGCATATTTTATCTGAATTGTCTTTGTTGTGCTTTCTTTCAAATTTTGTTTGCTCTGGTTTTCTTGAATGAGTGTTTATTCTGCATTGTGGTTTTGATTCTAATTGGATTGAAACACTAGAAGAAATATAAAGGATATTTCTATTCATCTCCAAAAAAAGTGATACCAGAATGGAAATTTGATTTTGGTGGGAGCAGTGGTCGACAGAGCAAGGTACAAAGTGAAGAAGTTCAATGTGATGAACTTTGTATTCTAGAGGATGCAAGTGGAGGATTTATTGTATCAGACAAAATTATGCATACCAGTACAATGAATCACTAAGAAGCCTGGGTCTATAACTATGGAGGAATGATTGGTGCTTGATCGAACAATCTTAGGTTTGATTTTTTCATCACTTTTCTCTTCTGTTGTGTTCAACATATTGATTGAGAAAACCATAGTTGATCTCATGACGACACTAACAAAGATATTTGAAAAACCTTTTACTTCAAATAATTTTTTTTTCTAATGAAGAGACTATTCAACATGAAGATGGTGGAACATAGTTTAATGGAAAAACATATGAACAATTTCAACTCTGCAACAAGTTAGTGTGTGTTATGAAGGGATCAAGTTTGATGATTCGGTAAGGGCACTGTTGATACTATTTTCATTGCTAGACATTATGGATGGTGGTTTGGTCACAGTGATGTGCAACTCTTCTTGGAATACTAATTTGAACTTTGATGACATCACGAGGTTGGTGCTGAATGAAGAAGTTCGTTGAAAGTCAGTGAATGATGAATCTTCAGATTCTGTATTGAATGTGAAAAACAAAGGAATGAATCTTGACAAGAATACAAGTAGAGATAGATCCATGTCTATAAGGAAAAGTCCATGTCAAACAAAAAAAATGGTAGATGAGAATGTTGGAACTGTAGAAATAGAATACATTTCAAGGTCTCTAAAGCTCGATACAAAACTGGTCGTGGAAACTAGAAAAAGAATCTCTACAAAAATCTGCACAAGAAAAATTGAAAGTGACTCCATGGAATTATCTCTAATCTGTACTGAATCTTGAATAATATATTCGGGTGATTTTTTTCATTTATGTCCCAATAAAGAGGCATTCAAAAATTACACTCATAGTGAAGTTTATCTCGTACAACAAGGTCTACAATATTATAGGAAAGGGTGATGTTGATATCAAGTTACCAAATAGAACAATCTTGAAGTTTGCTGTGGTTATCCATGTTTCATATTTGAAGAGAAATCTCATCTTTGTGAGTAGGCTGACAAAGGTAGGGTTCATGATCATGAGGCAATCATATGGCTCGAGACAACATTGAAGGCACCTTTGACCTAATCAATGAAATTGTAGATTTCATTGATGTGGCTAGAACCAAGATAGATGCAGGTTTATGACACCATAGTTTGACCATATGAGAGAAAGTCACTACTTCCATAGAATAAACTTCAAGGTTTGAAATTAGTATGTTTGGACTTCTATAAAGATCATATATATAACAAGAAGAAGAAAATTCATTTTTTTAAATGCCAGAAATGAAGTAAAAAAAATTGAATTTAGTGTATACTAATGTATGAGGTCCTACTCCAGTTATGTCTATTGGATGTTTCCACTATTATGCCACGTTTACCAACAATCACACTAAAAAGGTATAAGATTACTTCTTAAAGAAAAAAACTGGCATATTTGAAGTTTTTAAGAAGTGGAAGGTTGTCATAGAAAATAAGATAAGCTTGAAGCTTAAGTTTCTCAGATCAGATAATGGGGATAAGTATGGTGATCAGTAGTTCAAGAATTTCTATGCTATATAGGGGACTAGGCATTAGTTTATTATCCCAAAGACACTACAACAAAATGGTATAACTGAGCTCACGAATAAAATAATGAAGCAGCATGCCAAGAGCATGAAGCTACATGTGGGCTTGCCAAAATAATGTCACACTGAAGCGGTAAGCACCATAATTTATTTGATTAACCACGGTCCATCAGTACTTTTGGAGAAATGTTTGCCTGATGAAGTATGGAGTGAAATGAAGGTAAATCTATTTCATTTAAAAGTATTTGAGTGTTCTGTAACTGCAAATATTGATGTTGGGTCTATAAGTAAGCTTGACTTGAGATATGTCAAGTGCACCTTCATTATATATGACTCAGATGAATTTGGATACAAGTTTTGGGATTATCATAATAAGAAATTCATTAGGAGCAGAGATATTACATTTAATGAAATGAATATGTACAATGACTAAGTCATAACTTGAGATAGCCCATCAGTTATTTTTGAAGAGTCCAAGTATGTTGAGGTAAAAGTAATTGATGATTAAGAGGGTGAGAAAGAAGAGGAGCTCAACCCAATAGAGCCTAAGTAGTTCCTCAGTCACATACTAGAGAAGTCAAGGGGTCCAATAGAATGATACGATTGATACACATATATTCTCCTTTGTTACACTATTTGCACCATTATGCTTTGAAGATGCCACTCAAGTTGAAGCTTTAAGGAACGAGTTTTTCATGGATGAAGAAATGAAGTCTTTGGAGTCAAGATAAAATTGGGTGTATTCCAGATAACAAAAGGCCACTACATAACAAGTAGAACTATAGACTGAAAGAGGAGCCAGATGGTAGTATGCGCTACATACAAGGCTTACTATGAAGGTTTTTTAGTAGAAGGAAAGAGTGAAATTCACAGAGTTTTTTTTTGGTGGTAAAGATGGTAACTGTTGGGGTTGTGCTAAGTCTGGTAGTAGAGGAATATCTACACATATAGCAGATAGATGTAAAAATAACTTTCTTACATGGAGATATAGAAGAGAAATTATACATAATTCAGCCATAGAGTTTCAATGTTCTAGGGAAAGAAGGTTTGGTGGTGTAGAAGGTTTGATAGATTCATGTCAGATAGCGGGTACATGGAGTATTAGACATACTGCTGTTACTTCATCAAATACTTTGGTAAATATTATATCTTCTTTTATATGTGGATGATATGTTGATTACAGGATTTCACATTCCAAAAGAATTATACAAAATTTCACATTCCAAAAGAATTCAACATGATCCTAGGTGTATTATTCTTAGCCTTTTATGACATGCAATAAGAAAGAAATGAGATAAATTCAAGTATATTTCATTTGCAATAGGAATAAGAGATTAAGAGGGTTTTAATTTTCTCCATTACCATGATAATGCAGAAGGAAGGTAAGGTTTATAAAAAAATTCATGTTTCATTGGATGAAAAAAAATAATGTAAAATTTTGATATGTATAAATATCATAATTTAGTTCAATTTTGATGAATTCAAAACTTAATCAATTTGACCAATTTCCAAAAAAAAAAAAAAAAACCAAGTTATAGCTTATTATCACTGCTGCCCACCACTCTATCATCGCTCCCACTATTGTAGAGTACCAGCTATCATCGACTGTAATCAGTGATTCTAAGCTGTGCAATCAGTGATTCTAAGCTACAGCTCGTGTCCCACCAACGCCACCTACTCATCATGATATTGGCGACTCACAATCGTTTCCACCAATTGGACATTGATGCTTTTTTTGAACTTTTTATATTAAATCCATTATCACTTTAAATCAAACTTAAGAAAACAATTTCATAAAAGTATTTTGCACCTAACCAATATCACACATAATTCAAATACATTATATTTCAATTACACTAAATTCATTTTATTATTATTTTTTTTTATTTTCAACAAATCAAATAACCCATTAATACATTTTCAAAACATTTAAAACTTATTTTGCACTTTCTTAATGAAAATATTTTAAAAAAACCATAAAATCCATGAAAAATAATATAATAACCCACTTCAATGCAACCAAACTGCCTTTTTTTAATAAGATATTGAGGTAGGAGAACACTGGTTGGTGCCAGTGGACAACGAAACAGAATCTAATTGAGTGGATTAGCAAATAAACATTCCACTGCAGGAGAAAGAGACACATCCTCAGCCTTCTCAAGCAACATAACCATGTCCAATCATGTAAATCTATTTATTTTGTTCTTCAATCTTCCAATTAGGACAAGCTAATCACTAAACCACGTCTTAATCCCATAGATCCTCATTTTCCATTCAGACGTAAACCACAAAGCCGCCGAGAAACCAGGAAAAAGACCTCTCATTTCCCAATTATACAGCGGCGCTCTCTGTTCGTCCTCTCCCTGTCACCATGAAAGTCGACAGTCGAAATCAGCCCAGTCAGCCACCGTCTTCTTCGTTTTCGCAAATCAAGCTACCATGAATAAAGAGAGAATTTTTGCAATGACAAACAACTCGAGTTTTTTTTTTTTTTTTTNGATCAAGCTACCATGAATAAAGAGAGAATTTTTGCAATGACAAACAACTCGAGTTTTTTTTTTTTTNTCTGTTCTTCCTCTCCCTGTCACAATGAAAGTGACATCGAGCTTCATTCATGTCTAACTTTAGCCACTATCCCATCAGTCGACAGTCGAAATCAGCCCCGTCAGCCACCGTCTTCTTCGTTTTCCCAAATCAAGCTACCATGAATAAAGAGAGAATTTTTGCAATGACAAACAACTCGAGTTTTTTTTTTTTTAATTTTTTTCTTATTAATGGTGCAAATGATAAACTTAACAGAAGAGTGCACACAGCAATGAGTAGCAAAACCAGAAGTCAACACATCAACAAACAAATCTAAGAAGTACGGCTACTTGGCTTCAAGAGCCTCACAACAAGATAAGCAGCACCAAAGGGAAAGAAAAACAGAGGAACTGGTAAAACTTGTAGAAGTCGCAGATGCTTAACACTTTCCTCGGCTTCACCCGGTGAAGAATCACGGACTAATCTAACAATGAGAAAGAAAAGAGCAACTTTTTAGAATGGAAATGAAGGAAAAGAAGGGATTTTGATGGATGCTCACCTGATGAGGAGAAGCAAGCAGGAGTTTCGGTCCCTCTTCTTGCTTCTTTCCATCAATGGTGCGAAGCAGAGGAAGCAGAGGGCGGTGCGTCAGGGACGCCGCTGCCATGCTCCTCCTCCCCACCCTGTAATCGTGCAGGGACATGGTACCCAGAGAATCCAACCGCTTCACCAGCAGCGGTTCGGAAAGCTGGCGCCGGCGAGTTTGAGCTCGGTCGGAAAGCTGCGAGCTGCATCTGGTGACCGGATGCAGAAGATAAAGCAATTGGATCCACCATGGCACGAATCGAAGGAGGGTTACTGGACTGAAGGGTTCCCCACTGAGTAAGAAACTGGTTTTGAACTAGATTCCATGAGGCCGCTCTATGACTGGGCTCCGGCCATGCGGAACTTCCGGCGTCGAAGGCCAGAGGAGCAGCACAGGCGAAAATGGGTTGATGGGTGGGAGCAGAGCGGTTANTGTAAGAAACTGGTTATGAACTAGATTCCATGAGGCCGCTCTATGACTGGGCTCCGGCCATGCAGAACTTCCGGCGTCGAAGGCCAGAGGAGCAGCACAGGCGAAAATGGGTTGATGGGTGGGAGCAGAGCGGTTATGCTGGTGGTTAAAAATGGGATCTTGGACGGATTGGAGAGAGAGGCTGAGATCCTCAATATGGCTGCTGCTTCCTCCGATGGCTGGGTGGTAAGAGGAAGATGCAGCAGCGGTCATTGGGAAGAAGGATNGATATGGCTGCTGCTTCCTCCGATGGCTGGGTGGTAAGAGGAAGATGCAGCAGCGGTCATTGGGAAGAAGGATTTGATGGTATCGGCTATGGAATCTGAGTCTAGCGAAGGAGGAAGCAAGCTGGAACTGCTGCAGAAACCGTAAGCAGAAGCATAGTCGGCGGTTTCAGAACAAAGGAGGGGGTTTTCGGCCGCTGCGGGGGGGGGGGGGNCACCGTTCTCTAGCTGCAGTGACTCGAACCAGTATTTGTGGGGACACATGTGGAAGGAGCACCCAGAGTCAAGAATTCACTCCCTGCTAGATTCAGATTATGTGATCGCCAGAGCTTCAGCTGAATCATAGTCATCTGAGGCTACGCTTGCCTCTCCAGAATCTCTGGGCTTCTCCTGAAAACTTTTCTTTCTATCCGGACAGTTCCTTCTAAAGTGACCTTCCTTGTGGCAGTGNTAGCTGCAGTGACTCGAACCAGTATTTGTGGGGACAAATGTGGAAGGAGCACCCAGAGTCAAGAATTCACTCCCTGCTAGATTCAGATTATGTGATCGCCAGAGCTTCAGCTGAATCATAGTCATCTGAGGCTACGCTTGCCTCTCCAGAATCTCTGGGCTTCTCATGAAAACTTTTCTTTCTATCCGAACAGTTCCTTCTAAAGTGACCTTCCTTGTGACAGTGGTAACACTTGTTAGATCTCTTAGAAGACTGACTTCTGCCCTTCCTTCTAGACTTTGATCTGCTCTGATCACTTTTGAAGTCTTTCTTGCTCGATCTTCCTCTAACTGACAGACTATCTCCACTGGTTCCTCTTTCATGTCGTGCTTCTTCTGGAGTTCTTTAGCTCTAATAAGAGATTGAACCTCCAGAGTAATAGTCTGCGCCCTTCCATAGAGCATCGCATCCTTGAAATGCTCGTAGCTCTTGG
>JXCR01020250.1:0-11053 GCA_002079205.1 Phalaenopsis hybrid cultivar
TCCTCTTCGAAGCAGCAAGGAGGAAGAAATCTCTAACTTTCCCTCCACTCTTATAATCTCTCAAAGAATTCCTCATAATTTTTACACACTATTGGAACATTTCTAACCTGCAGGAACTCTCTCCCCTTTACAGCCTCCTTCAATTTTTGACCAAAATCTTTTTTTAAAGTTGTGGATGAGCTTTTCCAAGAGTTGTATAAGCATTCCTTCAAAATTTGGCCTTATCCAAAGCCTGATTGGGCATAACCGTCGAGCTCGCCGTCGGTGGCCTCGAGGGCACCGTCGGCGGACCTTCTTAATGAATTAATTCTGGAGTCTCGGGAAAATCTCGTCGTCGGCGGGGCTTATGGCGTCGTCGGCGCCCTAGTTCAATTCTGCGCATTTTGGTCATTTTCGCTCCAAATTCGCTCCTTTTTGCAGTTTTTGCTCCAATGACCCTAATTCATCATTTCTGCAACAAAAAATCAAAAGTACATTTCTTTAAAGTGTAATATCATCAAAAACAGTATAAAATAGGTATGAAAATCTCAACATATTTTCCTTTGGTCAGCAGTTTAGAAGGTCAAAAAAAGAAAACAACAGATTGCAACCCAATAGAGCACTACTAGACACCAATGGAATTGTAACCACTAGTCAAAATGTCGCAAGATGGTAAAGAACTAGAGAGAACCCAAGGAGAAACTACCCACAACCATCTTTTCACTTCAAAGTGAAATATTTTATGCTAGATACCACATCATCCAAAACCAATTTTACCTCAACTTTCCCCTCAAAATGCCTCCTTGAAATCTCTTCCCACTTAACATGTTATCCATCTGAAATGCCAACATTTCCTCATCATTCTCTCTTGTGTGAACACTCTCTTCCTCCTCTCCTCTCAAGAATAAGCCTCATGCCCTATCCTCTCCTCTCAAAAACAGTCTACTCTCTCTCCCTCTCCTATCCTTCTAATTCCTCCACACAACGATGAGACTCCATATTAAGAAAGGTAGGGATACTTCATCATCCAAGCAAGTAAAAAAAAGATCCACCCAAAAGCAAAGGTATTGAACACCAATCACACTAATATTTTTATGCAAGTCTTTCATAATGTAAGTTGTGGAATTGTGGTGGCTTTCCCCTCTCTTCCCCTTTCCACTTGCATGGCCAACCATATCATGGCTTTCACCTCATTTTTCTCTCAAAGATTAATAGTCTCTACCTCACCCTTCCATTTTCAAAATTCCCAAGCCCTAAGTTCTACTCTCTTATAAAATTCTCCTTTGACCGGTACTCCATTCCCTAACTTCCACCCGCTACCTCACTCCTTCATTAGCTAAAACCTCATGACCTAAGTTCCACTCCCTCCCTCACTTTTTTATTTTCCGAAACTAATGCCCTTTGTTTCACTCTTTTGCTCAGTTTTTCAATGGAAAAAATCCCTCGCCATAATTTCCACTCTCAACTTCATTTCTCAATTATCTAAAATAGTAAACCCTTATTCACTCTCTTCTTCACAACACATGTATCGAAAACCCTACCTAGTTAACTCACTCTCTTTCTCACCTCTCAATTGGACAATACTCTAAACCTTTACTCACTCTCTTAGTCAATTCATCTCTACAAAAAATCCTAAACCCTCAACTTACTCTCTACCTCACTTTATCCTTAACTAAAACCTAAAACCTTCTCTAATTCTCTTCCTCAGTTCACCACTACCCGAACCCTAATCTCACCTAAACCTCTCTCCCTCTCTCCTCTAGCCTACCGGAACCCTGATCCCATTTACATGGCTTTATCTTTACGAAAAATCCATCCAAACATGGGTCACTTTTTTTGGAAAAATCATTCCTTCCTTGTGGTTCTTATGTGACCCGTTGAATATTTGATATAAAAAATATTTTTTTTCCTTAAGTTTTTTATCTTGATCTTTAGAATGGAATCAAAGAATATTTTGTGTATTTAGCTATTTATCTCATTTCTTTCTTCTTAATAAAAATTCATAAAATCGATAATTAGTTGGAAAAAGTCCATTCAACCTCAGCATTAAAATGAATAATTTAAGAAATTATTTAAAAATAAATAATTTTTAAGGGAAGATCACATTAAAAAATATTTTATTCAAACAGGAAAAAGGTACGCGATTTTATAATCACCTAATTTATTGCTAATTCATCACACAAAGGAGTTGTCCAAACCACGATTTGCCACAAGCAGATGGTAATGATTCATATGCAACTGAAATAACGTTGCAAAGTAAGGAAGAAAATAAGAAGATGAAGGAATAAGTGCGAGGCAAGTCCAGTTTTAATACTTTATGAACTATCCCTTTGACTCGGTAGAAATTCAGGCCTTTTTTTATTTAACATTCAACGAGCATTTCAGTGCATGAATATGAAGGATTTAACACGTTATTTAATATATGTTATGTAACTTCAAAAGAGTATTAAATTTTCGTTTAAAATATAAAATATAGCATTCAGATTAAACTAAGCCCGGCTCCAAAGTCCCAAGAAAACCATACACCATAAAAAAATAATATAACTACTTGTTTAAACTGACTTTCAAATAAATAAAGTAGGAGTATTGAGTTTTTCAAATTGATTTAATGAGCTTATGTACATATAATCATTACTGTGAATATCAGGGAAGAATTCCTTTCCCGAACTCTTCTCCATACGTCGAGCGGCTCAAGATTAATTATCTCACTCTCTCTCTCTCTCTCTAACCTTAAAAACTCAATCCATCCTATTTAAATATCCCTTCCATTCTCTTCATCTTCAGCTCATAAACTCTAACTCTCTCTCTCATATTTGATTTATTTCATTTCCTTGTAAAGTATACAGTCATGGTTTCTGCGGATCTAATTCGGACTGTTGTTGGAATCGCTGGCAACGTTATCGCATTAGGCCTCTTCTTATCCCCATTGTAAGTCAGGGCAACCACTAATCTTGAGAATTTGGAACTAGAAAACATACAACTTATTCGGTTTTTAGGCATTATATATATATTTTTTAATTTAAATAATTTAAAGAAACTATATTTTTTGTGCTAATTCCTCGGTATTCTTGTTGATATTTTTACTAAAGGCACTAAAATTTTTGATTTTCTGATTTCTCTACCTTATTTATCTAATCCATACATTACAATGTAGGAGGCTAGCAAATGCTATAGATTTCTTATATTATAAGTTAATGTAATTCTCTTTTGCCCTTTAGGCCAATATTCGTCAGGATATGCAAGAAGAAATCTGTGGAGGAATTCTCAGTTATACCATATGCAGCCACACTTCTAAATTGCATGCTATGGATGGTCTTTGGGTTACCCATTGTGCACCCCAATAGCACCCTTGTTCTCACCATCAATAGTGTTGGAACATTAATTGAGCTTTGTTATGTCATCCTCTACCTTGTATTCTCTACCGGCCCAAAGCGAGTTAAGGCATTGTTGCTCTTTCTAGGAGACGTCATCTTTGTTGGCATTGTAGTTGTCGTGGTTCTAACATGCTTCCAAACACACGATCGCCGCTCCCTCATCGTTGGTATTCTCTGTGTCATCTTTTGCATAATGATGTATCTCGCACCACTTTCTGTTATGGTAGGTGAAACTAGTTATTCTCATATGTATATACATGGTATTTATATCTATTTGCGCAAGTTTTTGATTTGTCATCTTATTTGATATGATGCAGAAAATGGTGATACAAACAAAAAGTGTGGAATATATGCCGCTCTCCATATCAATTGCATCATTTTTTAATGGCCTTTGTTGGACTATCTACGCCCTCATCCGTTTTGATATTTATATTACAGTAATTAAGCTCTCTCCTCTCTTTCTTATAAAGAACAAAATTACATAACTAGTTTTATATTCAAATTAAGATAATAAACTTTTTCTATGTAATGAGAATCAAAATATACGAACTAATACATTCAAATAGGAACAATGTAATGAGCATCAAAATATAAGCAACATTGTTAATAACATATTTAACATTTATGGATTGGTCAAAAAGTGCGACTAAAAGTTATTTGTAAATAATTAGCATTTATAGGTTGGTGAAAAAGTTAAATATATAAGGGAATATTACTGACATTTCATTGTATTTTATGGTAACCAAATGATGCATAAAACTATATACGGCCTTTATCTCAAATAATCTCACTTCAAAATAAATTTTGAAGCTACAAATATTGCACGAATTCATAACTGTATAAAATTTTATTAGTGATCTACTTTGATCATTATTATTTCGTGTTTTACAGATTCCGAACACCTTGGGTCTGCTGTTTTCCATAACTCAGTTAGTGCTGCATGCCATATATTACAAATCAACTAAAAGGCAAATTGCAGAGAAGAAGATGAATGGGAAAGTCGGCCTCACGGAAGTGGTTGTCAATGATAAGGCGATGCCACCACGGACAGATGCCTCTCTTAAAATTGCAACAACAGATTGTGAATAAATATAAAAAATAGAAAGTATGCTATAATCTCATTTAATTATTTGTTGAGCTCAGGTGTTTTTCTATTTTATTTTTTCATTTTGCAGAAATGATTGCTTCTATTGTAAAGGAGTGTTAAACCATTCAAAAATTCAATGCAAGATAATTAGCTTATTGTTTTGTACTTCTTGCGTGTATATGTTCTTTATGTTTCTCGCCCTTGGTCACCTTTGAAAATTAATATTTTGAGTCGAGCTAGTCTTTTATCTTCAAGGGTTTGATTAAAGATAGAAATTGGTTTGTGGCTTATCATAATTAATCCATGCAAGCTGGTCCATAAATCAAGACGAGCATGTTCAAATGCAGCTATTTGATTAGTCATGCTCAAAAATAAAAATTAGACTTAAAATTAAAATGAGATAAGCCTGTTTTGATTGGGCCAACACAAAATTAATGAGTACAAAAAACTTGTAAAATATTTCAAAAACATTAAATAAACTATGGAATATAAATAAGTAAAGCTTTAATATGAATCAATCCATTTCTTTTCTACAATTACGAAGAAAATTTTCATTTTATTGACACTTATAAAAAGCGTTTATCTTTACAAAATTTGCTTTGCTCTTATAACCTCATTTTTATTTTTGGACCTTGCACTATTGACTATTATGAATTAATCCTCAATAAAGTCACATCAAATTCTCTTGAATGCAATGATTTATAAAACTTGTCAAAAGTATTAGTTAAATAAGCTAATAAAATTACTTATGTATTTTTATACTATGTTAAACTGATCTATGTATAAAGAGTTTTGTATTCATGAAGACATTTTCCACAACTACAAAAAATCAAATTCCAAGTATGGAGATATCACAAAGTTTTTTATGAGTATAGAAAGAGCATCAACTAAAAGAATACTTTTTTTTGTGTTGTGATTATTTTTCCAACATAAGTGGTTGAAGCCTCAACCATTTTGTTTACAATAACATATTTTCAAAGATGTAATATGATTGTAACTCAATGCCACATTTATAAAATTATTAATTATAATTGTTGATACCAAACATTTCCACTAGAGCGTCCAACATACAAGCAATGTATGTTGATACCAAACATACATTATTAATTATAATTGTTGTAACTCAATGCCACATTTATAAAATTATTAATTATAATTGTTGATACCAAACATTTCCACTAGAGCGTCCAACATACAAGCAATGTAGATTATCTTTGAGTAATCTACCTTTATTTATAAAATTTTACCTCCATGAACTTTGTTACATTTGAAATAATAAACAAAAATATAGGAATCTTCTCAATTCTAAGTATTTATTATGTGTATCAGATTAGAAAGAGGCCTATTTGCTGTATGAGACGCGTGAACCTGAAAAAATTTAAGCTATAAGCTATTAAAAAAAAACACATGAATTAATTTTTGTTGACCTCAGTTTTGTGAGGATCTTTCTACTCTCTATGAGAACTTAAAGATTGACCTTGGGGCTTCTCTAGTAGCCTTCTTAAATCACCAAAGGAACTACTCACCTATATGGAGCCCCAAAACCAGGACCTTATTCACTTAAGCTTCATGAGGTTAAGCATATACCCTTAATCCCTGGTTGAGTTGGTTTAGGGTTCTGGTATAATAGAGACCCAAGCTGACACCTTTGGAGTAAAGCATACCCTGTGTCACCCATGGAGCCCAAAACCCAAGGATTCTCTCTATGGACCATAGGACCACTCATGACACAAAAAATTTTCAAAGGGAAGGAACTCCTATCCAAATTGATTCTTAGCCTCTCCTAAGACCTTCCCTAGCTCAATTGACCTTAAAATCAACATGAAATTCCTACACACAAATTGGAGCCCCAAGGATTGGAACCACTATGGGTTACCAACCCAAATAGGTCCCAATTACTGGAAAATTGATCTCAAAACATAGCTTCAATCAAGGTGGCCAAGCCCCAAACCACATAGGGTTCAAATTGACACCATGACACCAACCTCCAAAATTTATCTAATTATTTAAATAGATAAATTATGGAAGCTTATTAGGCTTAGGCTTTTGGGCTAAGCATACACACATTTACAATAGCCCAAAATCTAATAACCCAAAGCCCATGGCCCATCTCCTCCATTGCCCATCCTTCATGGGTTACCCATGACACAAACATTACACATTATGGTACATGGGTAACACAATTTTTAAATTAAAATAATCTAACCTAAATGCAAGCACTGAAAGACAAAAGAGACACACCCAACCATGTCACTCATCACATGGAACCTAGGTCATGTATCCTTGGACCAGCCCATAATGGGTCAAAGCAGATTGAACCAGATCTTATCCAACCACCAAAAGGATTCCCCAATCAGCCCAAGGACTCTCTCATGCCATCCTTACCCACATTAGTACCACCATACCCAATACTTGGAAAATTAGACAAGCTCCCATCTCCCTACCAAAAGCTTCTGAAATCCTATAAATGTGCTCTGATAATCCACCAGGGATCACCATGCACAGCCAAACTTCTCCCATGGCCTACCATGGTTATAAATGGCTATGACTTGATTCCCTCACCACAACATAGAACTCCCTAGGAAATCGCTTAGCCCTCTTTATCCCAACATAAAAACTCCTCCCACTGAGCAAAGCAACTCATCCCCAACATCCTCAGGTTAACTCCACCACTAGAAATCCCAATTTTCTCACTGAAATCTTGAACATATCTTGTCCTCGACATAAACTTGCTAAAAACCCTAATTCAACCCTTCCACAAGATTCACATTGAATTAGGCTCACTTCTTCAATCAAAATAAATCTCCAACCCCTCCCAACACCATCCCAAAGCACCATTTAATCTAGGTCATAATTAGACCCATCTTTAGAGCAAATTGGGGTGAGGTGTTGGTTGGTGGCATTAATGTCAGGCTATCTATCAAGCCGAACTAAGAACTCACCTCTTGGGAGAAGGTATGGATTCAAGTTTTTAAAATTGAGCCTTACTTTGGTTCTTTATGAAACATATGTACAATGCAAGTACACTCAGCCGTTGAGATAGATTCATTTGGATTGGATGAAGATGTAGGAACAAATCCTAAGTGATTTCATTAAGAATTGAGCGAGATATTAGTAGTTGAACAGAGATAGTTCTCAATTCTCTCTCCCATGGGTAAGATGAATCGATGTCATCATTTTCCGTGTATTAGAAATAGACAATGCAAATCAAGTCCACCCACGGAACCATGGAGGAGAAGAACACCAAACTGTGGGCCATCTCAGTGCCCCCAAGCAAAGCACAACCAATCAATAGAAGACACGTGGGGTTTTAACAACACCTAGGATGATGCGTTGCTGACTCACTTAAGCAAACAAACTAACCCGACCTAATTTGGGTTAACCCAAAGATACTTAGATCAACAGGTCAACCCGACCTAAGTCGAGTTAACCTAAATTACCTCAAATTACTGGGTCAACCCTACCTAACTTGGGTTTCTTGCCCTCATTTTCTATGAGATCCAATCTTTCTTTCTTAGAAGCCTAGGATCTAGCCATAAGAATTTTCCATTAACTATCCTAAAGGAAAAGTAATGGAACATTGCCATGTAGAAATTTTAGACACTTCTTGACTGTTCTTGTGAAGTCCCATATGGGTGGTCACAAACCCTTGGCATTTGGCTAAGACAGCCAAGACCAACATATGAAGACTCAAGATTGAGTTTCTATAAGATCAATGGAGCCCTAGGATGACCATGTGTGGATTGGTCTTTGTCTCTCACACAAATACACTTGAACTTATTACAATTCCAAAACCTTATAGTCACTTACACTTGATCTACCTCCTGACACCTTTTGAAAACTCATATGGGTGGTCCTAATACCTTGGCTTTGGTTAAGATGGCTAGAGCCAACATGTGGAGGATACAAAATGGGTTCTCCTATGGAACTTATGGCTTTAAGAAAGCTTCATCGCTTGCATGATCAAACTACCCAAATTTCTCCAAAATTACCAAATTGCCCTTGAAACCCTAAAAAAACCCAAATCTCTCCTAATGACCATTTTTTCACCAAAAATTATTCTAAACCATCTTAAATTATTCGAATTGACCAAATTCACCTCAAATTTACCAAAATTGACGAAAACACCCAAAATTCCCAAAATGCCCCTATGGCCCCAAAATTCTCATTTCTTCATGAAACCAATTTTAAACCCCTCCAAATTACGTAGTTGATCTAAAGTGTTCCACACTCCTCAAAATTAACCAAATTTCCAAAAATAACTAATAAATACCAAAGTAACATAATTTTCACCAAAATTCCCAATTTACCTCCAACTCCCACCAAAACCATTTCAAGTTTAACTTCATCATATTCAAGACCAAAATAAATCCCTTTTAGTGGAAATTAATCAAGTAGCCCACATGCTTGATTTAAAAACCTATTTTTTTAAGGTTTTTTCTAAATTATTTTGAGAAGCCCATCATCACTTCATCTTAAAAGTCCATCATTTTAAAAGGCTAAAATTGAGACCAAATGACAAATGCTTCTCTTCATCCATTTAATTAAATCAAAACTTTACACCATATGCATGGTTAAATCCTTCCATAATATGCCTCATGAAAATTCCATCTCAAAAATGCAAAAAATTCCAAAATCTTTTTCCATACAATTTAGCCCAGACAAAGGCAAGCCATGAAACCACCTCCAAGCTACATGCAAGCCATGTAAGTCATTGCCATGTCACCATGCTAAAAGTGGCAAAGGAGGAGGCCCTTTAATGGTCATCTAAAAAGTGATTATCCCTTCCCATGCTTCACCTAAACCCAAATTTAATTTAAATAATCTTTATTGGTACTTCACCCCACTGATCAGGTTAACCTCCTCATCAGCCTTGACCACCTTAGGAGTGACTCAAGCCACTTTGGTGAGACAAGACCCAACCTAAACACAAGTTAGCCCAAACATCTTTCCATTTAAATAAACTACTTTTACACATAGCAAGACTCAATTGACTTCACATTCCTCCATCCTTGACTTTCTTTAGTCAGATGGTGACCTCTCTCTAGCTGGTTGGCCACATTGGCTGCCAAAAAATCCAAGCCCAAAGGGAGCCACCATGACTCAAACCCAAAACTAAACTTATCCATTATGTCTCATTTTAATTGGA
Organism: Phalaenopsis hybrid cultivar; assembly: GCA_002079205.1. Taxonomy (NCBI): domain Eukaryota; kingdom Viridiplantae; phylum Streptophyta; class Magnoliopsida; order Asparagales; family Orchidaceae; genus Phalaenopsis; species Phalaenopsis hybrid cultivar. The sequence goes on from JXCR01020250.1 coordinate 9,590, forward strand.
TTTTTGCCTCAGTCATCACTCCACATAGGCAACCATTTTCACTCCCCAAATTGCCCAATTGAAGCCCTCTTCCACCTCTATAAATACACCCCACTTCACACCCAAATGGGGAGAGTTGCACAAACCTTGGGAAAACTCTGCTAAAAATCATTCCAAAACCCTAATTATAGTGTTTTTAAACTCATTCCAATCAGTTTTATCCCTTTATCCCCACTGTTCAAATTCCAGGGCATTTCACGGTCATACCACAAAATCTATGAAAATCCCAGATTGATTCACCCTTAAGCTTCACGAGAGCTTAAGGAGACTTCCCCCACAAAAATTAGCCCTTCTTGAGCACTCTAACAAAGATCAAGACCAAGCTCGAGCTATCTTCTGATCAAGACCATACATAAACTCAACAACAACTCCAACTAACACTTCATGGAGGTTCGTGGGACCAAAGAAAAGCTCAAGAACAAACCCAATTGAGGCCTCACCTCTTGGGCAAAGGTATAGATCAAAATCAATAATTTTAGCCTCGGTTTGGACCATTATGAAGAAAGTTTACAATCCATGATTAACTAACAGTATAGATGTTTTCATCACACTTAGATGAAGGTGTAAGAACAAACCATACTTAATTTAGTTGAGTATTGAGCGAGTTCTTAAGGTTAGAAGTTGGAAGGTTCTTGGGTTTGGGCGTGTTTGCGATGATGAACGGATGTCATCGGTTTCCACGTATATCGAATGAATAGATAAGATTGCGTCGGATGAGAAGATGGAATGAGAAATGTGGGCCAAGTGGCAGCTGAGGTGGAAAGTACAGTGAATCAGTGGGTGATGCATAGTCTTTTGACGGGTCCAAAGTACAACGTGGTGCCGACGTGGATAAGTCGGAAACTAGTGTATTTTCNTGCCGACGTGGATAAGTCGGAAACTAGTGTATTTTCTATTTAATTAGATCCAGAAACTTCAAAAAAAATCATCTGTTGGTATAGAAATACCATGAAAGTAAAAAAATACCTCTGTACTCAGAGAATAGAGGAGAATTTATTAAACAAAAAATAAAAATATTAATTAAGTATTTTATTTTAAATTAATTAAATACTCCAGAGAGTAATTAGTTTATAATTAATTAAATAATAATCCAAATGAAATGAAATTTTGAGGAATAATTCCTAATGACATGAGGAATCTTCTCTGATTTTTCTAAGGTTAGAGAACATTTGTATGACCAAAAGTCCTAATTTTTTAGGATTATTAGCATTATTTTAATTAAAAAATCATAGAAATTAAACTATAGATAATAAAATACAAAGTTTAGTTTGGTATGTTCACTGTAGTTAAAGGAATTTAAGAAAATAAAAATAAAACTATAAATTTTTAAATGTATTTTCTTATTTAAAAATTAGTAAAACTAATTCAACATAGGTGGGTGAGTTACTTTGATAAACTTTTTAATGAAGTTTCTGAAAATACGAT
>JXCR01020261.1:4897-51401 GCA_002079205.1 Phalaenopsis hybrid cultivar
ATATCTAGGACTCCATTAGAGTCCTATATTACTTAAGCGATACGTATACTTGCGCTGACAAATTCAACTTTAACATTATTGAATATTATATTTATACATCTTAATCAAATTAGACACGTCTATAAAGTCGCGATCAAGTCTTTGGACACCGATGCTGGAAATTAAATCTTCTATTAGCGCCATCAAATTCTTGTATTTGTCGATTTACAAAAAGTCAGTAAAGTTTTTNTTACGTCCATATTTATCTTGTATTTGTAAGCATATATAAAGTCGGGGTCAAGTTTTTGGCGTCATTGCTGGGGAGTGAGTGATTGAGTGAGTGAGTCAAATCACGATTAGAGTAATATACAAATTAGGATTATTAGAAAATTTTTACTTGAATTGCAACTTATTTTGAGATTTAGTTAATTATATTACTGAGTACTAATTTCAAATTGTATGGGTAAATTTAGACCTGAAAATCTTATACCCTACGATTCAGAATTAGAATGCACTATTAAAAGGATTAGAAGATTAAGAAGAGAACCTAGAAATTCTGATACAATGGAAAACAACCTGAACAANAGTAAAGTTTTTGGCGCCGTTGCTGGAAATTAAATCTTCTAGTAGTGCCATTAAATTCTTGTATTTGTCGATTTACAAAAAGTCGGTCAATGTACTCTTCCAATGTACTAAATGTTGTAAATGCAGAACATTGCAATCCGGGCATTCTACAAACGTGCCCGTGGCTGATGTCCAGGCCAGTATTTCATCGTTGCACGTCGCACAACCCTTACACAAAACATCTGAAACTGAAAGTGTGTTTGACTCTGTCACAAACTCCGGTTCTTCATCCGTTGTGGGTAAGCTAGCAGAAGTTTCTTTCAGGTCTAGATCATAAATATGCCCCTCAGGAATACGGGTGAGCAAGTTGTTTATCTCTCTTTGACGTTTGCATTCTTGTTGTAGAAAAGCTCTCTGCTTCTTGCGGCTAGCGTTCCTGCGTTGTGTCCTGCGAAGCGGAGTACTTTGCAGTCGTTTCATTATTGGCGGCTACTAGGCCACTGGCTGGTGTGACTACCATGGAGGGCAGACGGCTGGGGCCCTCCATTGGATCTTACTCTGCTATCATGTTCTTGCCTTTACATGATACATTATCTTTAACGGTCACTCTCAGTAGTGAAGGCAATCATTCTTTCTCTTTGTGGCTGACTACATCCATTAGAGGACCTTCGTAGTCCATGTCAACCTGGTTGAAATTTACCTTGAAGTCTATGGTACCGCCCCGTGGCACCATCTCCTCATTTAATGTGAGGTTCTAGCCATCCTAGAAAGCAAAGATCAGCCTCTGTCCCGATATTTTTCTGTAGATGACAGGAAAAACGTCAGTGGGCCGAAACTTGGCATGAACAAGAACAAAACAAAGTATTTATTAAAGTAAATTTTAGTTTTTTTGGTGCAATGAATTATTTATTTTATGTACGAGTTTTTTTTTAATTTAGTGGAACATTATACTTAAAAGTGGAAAGATGAAAATTAGAAGTTTAAAATTTCTTTCTCAAAATTTTCATTATATGGAGGTTAATTAAAAAATTTGGACCCGGTCATAGACATGTGGCCATATAGATAACTCTAAAACAATCAAAGTTTTAAAGTTTCAAAGCAAGCAAAGAAAAGTAATAATATTTGTTCCCAGCCAATCTATCCAACATTTGGTTTGGAAAGGGTAAAGGAAAGTGATCTTTTCTAGTGGGCATATTTAGTTTTCTATAGTCAATGTAAATTCGCCAACCAATTACTTGTCTTGTTGATATGAATTCATTTTTCTCATTTTCTTCAACAGTCACTCCTTTCTTCAGAATACAGCGAATTGGACTTACGCAAGAACTATCTGAAATAGGATATATAATTTCAGCATCTAACCATTTTAAAATCTCTTTTTTAACAACTTCTTTCATTATTGGGTTTAATCTTCTCTGAGGATCTGCTTTAGGTTAATATTGTTCATCTAATAAAACTCTATGCATACAAATTGAACAATTAATTGCTTTAATATCCACTAAAGTCCATCCAAAAGTCTTTTTATACTTTTTCAACATATCTATCAACTTTTGTTCCCAAATTTTAGTTAACTCAGAAGATATAATAACAGTCAATGTAGATGACTCTCCTAAAAATACATATTTTAAATGCGCAGGTAATATCTTCAATGCAAGTTCAGATGGTTTAATACTTGAAGGAATAAGATTTTTACTATCATTTTCCAACAAGTCTAATTCTTCAAATTTCCCTGAATATAATCCAAATCTTCTTCTTTTACTTCATCTTCAGTATAAAAAATTTCTCCTCACTTTAATTTATCTTTGAACTTATTCTTAAATTGCTCATTACTTAGATAATCAACTACTTCCATCCTGAACCATTCATTATCTTTTTCTATTGTAGGACATTTCATAGCTTTTGCTATATTAAATTTCACCTCTTGATCATTAACCCTCATTATTAATTCTCCTTTTGGCACATCTATTACAGCTCTCCCTGTTGCGAGAAATGGTCTCCCTAAAATAATAGTAATCTCTTTATCTTCCTCCATATCCAATATTATAAAGTCTACAGGGAAAATAAATTTATCCAATTTTATTAGCACATCTTCTATAACTCCTTTTGGATAAGTTATTGATCGATCAGCTAATTGAAGAGTTACAGTAGTAGGAGAAATTTCTCTAAATTTAAATGTTTAAAAATTGATAAAGGCATAAGATTGATACTCACTCCTAAATCACATAAAGCCTTTCCATAAAACTTTTCACCAATTGCACAAGATATAGTAAAACTACAAAAATCTTTTAATTTTTTAGGAAGCTTTTTCTGAATAATAGCACTACACTCTTCACTGAGTGCAACAGTCTCATGATATGTAAACTTCCTTTTCTTATTTAGTACATCCTTCATAAATTTCACATAACTTGGCATTTGCTCCAAAGCTTCAATAAAAGGAATATTTATCGTATACACCCTTCATAAATTTCACATAACTTAGCATTTGTTCCAAAGCTTCAATAAAAGGAATATTTATCGTTAAATTCTTAAGGATTTCTAAAAATTTTGTAAATTGTTTATGCTTATTCTTTTTGCTTCAATCTTTGAGGAAACAGTGGTAATGGTTTTTCTACAGGGACCTATGTTTGTTCATTTTCCTGTTGATCATTTTCAATTTCTTCCTTCTCTTCATCAGTTTCAGTTTCTCTTTAGATCATTGTTTAAACTTCTTTTCTACTTCGTAATTGAATAGCTTTAATTTTCTCTTTATTTTGATCTTTTGGATTAACTTCCACAGTATTTAGAAGAATTTCAGAAGGTCTATTACTAAGTGCAGTAGCAATATGTCCTAATTGATTTTCAATATTTATAATAGNATTCCTCCATCGTCAACTTCTTTTCCTTAACTTGTGGGTTAGGGTTGGAGTTAAATCCTGGAGAATAATAAAGTCAAAATATAGGATTTCCTTGATTGTTCAGATTTCCGGATGGATTCACTGAATTATTATAATTATTTCAACTAAAATTAGGGTGATTTTTCCATCCAGGGTTAAAATAGTTAGAATAGGGATTGTTATTTCGATTATTTATAGCGTTTAAAGTTTCATAAGATGATTGAGTATAAATAATCTGTTATAGTGAATTCCCCTCTAACACTAGGGGTATTTGAGAATAATTAACTCTCATTTGATCAATCTTTTTAGAAATAGCAAAAATTTGAGATGTCAAAATAGACATTGCATCAGAAACATGAATACTAGTTACTCTCTTAGGATTTACCCTTTCAGAGGGCCATTGAAAATTATTAGTAGTCATTTCTTCAATTCAAAGAATATCTTCATTAAAAGGTTTTGAAATTAATGATCCACCCGCAACAGCATCAATAATAGATCTTAGTGATCCTACTAATCCATTGTAAAAGGTTTGAATTATTAACTATTAATGAACCACCCACAGCAGTATCTATAATAGATCTAAGTGATCCTACTAATCCATTGTAAAATGTTTGAATTAGTAACCAATCTAGTAAGCACGGTGTGGACACTTTCTAAGAAGATCTTTAAATCTTTCACAGGCTTCATATATCGATTCCCCTTCAAACTGACAAAAAGATGTAACATCATTTTTAAGCTTAGCGGTTTTCGAGGGTGGGAAAAATTTAGCCAAGAATTTTTGTGATAGCTCTCCCCAAGTTCTAATAGATCCAGGTGCTAACAAATTTAATCAAGCCTTGGCTTTATCCCTTAATGAAAAAGGAAAAAGTCTAAGCCTAACAACATCATTAGACACTCCATCATATTTAAATGTTGCACAAATTTCAAGAAATCTCACAAGATGTAAGTGAGGATCTTCAGTAGGTGATCCTCCAAACTGATTATTTTGTACCATCTGGATAATAACAGGTTTAAGTTCAAATGAATTAGCAGTAATATCAGGATTTTGAATAGTCAAGTGAAGTTCATCTGCTGTCGGATTTGCGTAATCTTTTAAAGGTCTTTGTTGATTTTCATTTATTGGATTATCTAAGTTATTCGCCATTTCTTGTAAATTTTTAATTTCTCTTTGTTGTTTTTGAATTTTTCTAATAGTACGTTCTAATTCTAAATCGTAAGGTACTAAGCTTTCAGATCCAATATTTTGCATAAACAAATAAAGTAAGCAAAGTAAAATAAACACTCTAATAAAAATATCTCTATTTGGATTTTTGATTTTTTTAATTTTTTTTATGGCATATATATTATCTCTAAATTTCATAATTTATCAAAACTATTTAATTTAACTGTTACCTTCCCGGCAACGCCGCTAAAAACTTGATTCGATTTTTTTTTGTTGCGATAGATTGTGTAAAATTTAAATAAGTATAATAAATTAATATTGAGATTCTATGCAAGTATACGTATCATTATCAAGTAATAATGGAATTTCAATTTAAGCCCCAAATATCGATCCCACGGGGAAGGTTTAAATTAGAAATGATAAATTTGCTAGGAAATTCACAGAAAATCAATTGAAATCACAGTCACTAATTTCAATTGTTGAGATGTAATCAAAATTAAATTTCTAAACTATTATCAAATCAAAAATGAAAAGTTTAAAATAGTAAATACTAATCTATTAATTATGTTTGTGTAACAAAAATTTTTATGTGAAAAAAAAACATCATTCCCACTACAATGAAGCTATGGTAAAATGAGGTGGGATAAATGTTCATATATGTATTGTGTCAAATAGGAGCAATTTTAATTATCTACCATGATACATTGCATAGAAAATCATTGGCTAATCTCAGTGTTTAATCCCTGGCTAGGCTAGGAAAATACCCGCTCCCACTCCAGAGCTCCCAATTCCCTTCACCTGAAGGCTAGCTCTCTCTTCAATTTTTAAATAATAAGACTGAATTGAAGATTTTAGTCTGTCACTTTAAAGGTTCTCCAATTCTACACCCAACAAAGAAAATTTTCCTATTTATTTGCACTTAATTCCATGAACGATGTTCTCCTCCATAGAATCAAATGTGATCCTCACTTTGTTGTAGAACTCATACTCCATTTCCCGGATCATATGTTTCACAACACATTTTAACAATTCAATTGGCCAAATCAAAAAGTAAATTAAGTTTGGAGTTAAAAAATCAACACAATTTATTTTACATTTTAATATTGGCACATCCATATTATCTCTTCAATTCACCATATCTCAGAGTAGGGAGAAAGACAGAGGGAACTACTCAGACTTCATGAGAAAGGAATAACAAAAATACAAATTTCATATATAAAAGAAATTTCATACAACACTGATAAACAAACAATACCTATCTGAAAACTCTTTCTCAAAGCAAATCCTTTGTAGCCTTTCCTTAGAAATGCAGGAAGAAGATATCTCTCACTTTTCCCCTTCTCCAACACTTTTTTAGAAAGTTTCACACTAAATCTCACCATAAAAAGTCTAAACTATGAAAGCAAAATAAAAAATTGACTCCAATATGATAGTGGAATGAAATGATGTGGTGCAAAAAATGAACGTAGAGGAGCACTTTTCTAATGAAATTCAACCCCAAATAGATCCTAAGGTCGGTTCTCCTAGAGGTGCCTCCAAGAACTCTTCAAAAAATAGTCCAAATACATTGAACCTTCTAGAAACGGGGTATGCACCGCCATTAGCGTTGTCGGCGCTGGTCTGGTGCCATCAACGCTGAGTAAAAAGCTCCAGCATTAAGTTGTTCTGCGCCGTCGGCGCTAACCTCGGCACTGCCAGCGCTGAGCATTTCTTCAAAAATGTAATTTTGACTCCAAATTTCATTTTTTTTTGCTTTCTTTTTTATTTAAGCCCTAAAAATCAACAACCTGCAAGAAAACATCAAAATACCTTCCATTAAAGTGTAATATCATCAAAAATATGTATAAAATATGGGTCTAAAAATGCATATATTTTTGGTGTATCAATGATCTCCCAAAAATGAGTATAAAATATGGGTCTAAAGATGCATATACCTTCGGTGTATCAGATGTATTGTACTTGTGCATAAAATTTCTGAAAAAGGCAAGAAGTAGATCCTGCAAAAATCCAATTTTTAGAAAAATTACCATCGCCTACTAATGTTAAAGGGGTGAAAAGTTTTCTAGGACATGTTGGTTTTTACAAGCACTACATAAAATTTTTTTTAAAAATAACTAAGCCTTTATGCCAACTTTTAGAAAAAGATACAAAATTTGATTTTAATGAAGAATGCATAAAAGCATTTGAATTATTAAAGAAAAAATTAGTTACTGCACCTATAATAGTACCACCTAACTGGGAAAAATAATTTAAAATAATGTGTGATGCTAGTGATTATGCTATTGGGGTTGTATTAGTACAAAAGCACGACAAAGTTTTTAAGGTTATATATTATGCTAACAAGACTCTAAATGAGGCTCAAATTAATTATGTTACTACAGAAAGAGAGTTATTAGCTATTGTTTATGCCTTTGATAAATTTAGACCTTATTTAATTAGAACCTAAATGTGTAGTGCATACAAATCATTCTGCTATTAAATACTTAATGCAAAAGAATGATGCTAAACCAAGATTAATTAGATGGTACTTCTATTACAAGAGTTTGATTTTTTTTGATTGATAGAAAGTGAAATGATAATCAAATAGCTGATCATTTGTCTAGAATAGAAATAGAAATATTAACTAATTTTACAAATGAAATTTTAGATAATTTCCCTTATGAACAATTACATAGTATTGATGAAATGGATGTACCGTGGTATGCTGATATAGTGAATTATATTGTAAGTGATATTCTGTCACCTGATAAAAAAAATCCGCAATTAAAGAAGTTTATATATGATTCAAAAGACTATTTTTGGGATGACCCATATTTATATAAACAATGTATAAAATTTATATATGATTCAAAATTCTATTTTTGGGATGAACCATATTTATATAAACAATGTAAAAATCTTAATTATTAGGAGGTGTGTGCCTTGTGAAGAAACTCAACAAATAATAGAAAGATACCATGATTCTGAATTTGGAGGACATTTCAGAACAAATAGAACTACCTATAAAATGTTACAAGCTGGATTTTATTGGCCTACTATTTTTAAAGATATTAATAAATATATTAAAATGTGTGATAGATGTCAACGCGTAGGAAATATATCTAAAAGAAATGAAAAGCCTCTAAATTACACATTGGAAGTTGAAATTTTTGATGCGTGGAGATTAGATTTTATGGGACCATTTATGCCTTCATTTGGAAACTTATATAAATTACTTACTGTTGATTATATGTCCAAATGGATTGAAGCTATTGTTGTACCTAGATGTGATGCTCGGAGTGCATTTTTACAAGATATAGAATGCCGAGAATAATTATTACTGATGGAGGATCTCATTTCAGGAATAAGAGAATCAAAAAATTAATTAAGAAATATGATATTATCCATAAAATCTCTACTATTTATCATCCTCAGACTAGTGGTCTAGCAGAGATATCAAATCGTGAAATTAGACGCATTTTAGAAAAGGTCGTAAATCCTTGTAAATTAGATTGGTCTACTAGACGACACAGCATTATGGGCACATAGAACTGCTTATAAGACTCCTATAGGAATGTCTCCATACAGACTTATATTTGGAAAAACATGCCACTTACTTTTAGAATTAGAGCATAAAGCATTTTGGGCTATTAAGGAATTTAATTTTAATCTAAAAGATGCTGGTGAGAATGTTTTGCAACTCAATGAACTTGAGGAGATTAGAAATGAAGCATATGATAATGCGAAAATCTAATTTATTACAACTCAATGAACTTGAGGAGATCAGAAATGAAGCATATGATAATGCAAAAATCTTAGCTCAATGAACTTAAGGAGATTAGAAATGAAGCATATAATAATGCAAAAATCTATAAAGAGTGCTATTAAGGAATTTAATTTTAATCTAAAAGATGCTGGTGAGAAAAGATTATTGCAACTCAAATTACTTGAGGAGATTAGAAATGAAGCATACGACAATGCAAAAATCTATAAAAAGAAAATGAAAATCTGGCATGATAGGAAGATTATTCAGAAGAAATTTGAACCTGGATAAGAAGTTCTATTATATAATACAAGATTGAGATTGTTTCCAGGAAAACTAAAATCCAGATGGTTAGGGCCATTTAAAGTAATTAAATTATATCATTATGGAACTGTTGTGATTTAAGATCATAACACTGGAAAGATATTTAAAGTTAATGGCTATCGTTTGAAACATTATTATGAAGGGCACATACCTCAATTTAAAGAAGTTTTAATGTTAAGTCAACCCAACTAAACAAATGGTATGTCGGGCTGACGATATTAAACCAAGCACTTTATGAGAGGCAACCCATACTTATATGTTTATGTATTACTTTTTAGTTTGATAAGTGTCTTATATATTAGTAGATAACAATCCTACACAATTACATTTATTATAAATTAAGCCTAATATTGGTATTGGAGGAAAAGTTGAGATTTAATTGAACGAAAAACCAAAAAAAATTGCAAAAATTTGGCCACTTGCACCGACGACACCCAAGGAAATTGATCTTAGTTTGGCAGTGCCCCTCGAGAGCGCTGGCAGCGCCCCTCGAGAGCACCGACGGTGCCGAGGACGGTTGGACAGTTCCTGCAACTTTTGGCGGACTTTGGCGGGATTTCGCTCCATATAACCGTTGGGAGGTGTTTTTAAAGTCCTAAAAACTGCCTAAAACACCTAGAAACTTCCTATTTTTGGATTCTATGGCTTCCAATTTCAGAAATACTTCGAGGTATGAAGTTTTTAATAGAAGAAAGTTTATTAGTTTTGACGCGCTGAGATTATACGATAAAATTATTACGAAGAAGAGATTGATCAATGAAAGAGGATTTATTAATCATGGGTTAATCAATCTAAGTGCTCCAGTTGATAAGATCATTCTGCAAAGGCGATGAGAAGTTATGTGTTACACTATCGCTACGGTTGTTATACCTGTAGTGAAAGAGTTCTACGTAAATCTACATGAAATTACCCAAGGAGTTGTCTTCGTTCGAGGTAAGGCTGTATCATTTACTCCTGTGGATTAATGAATTGTATATGATGTAAAATATTCTAATCTATCATTATGCAAATTTCATTCCTACACGAGATTTGATGCAAGATATTTATAATTTTCTGAAAAATGAAAGTGATATGTGGGAAGTACGAGATGAAGGATATATTAGTTTTCCTACTTCATCACTTAATTTAATTTTGAAATAATGACATTTCTTTATATGTGCAAAAGTACTCCCTACTATGAAGATCAGTAGAGTCACCAAGGTGAGTGTTATTTTAAACTATTTCATTCAAATGGAGAAACCTATTGATATAGATTCAATTATATTTAAATCTGTGATGGGAATCATTATGAATGGGTCAATTTATGGACTTGGGCATCCTTCAACAATTTTTCTAATTTGCAGTCAATCCCAAGTGCCACATGAAAGTTTGAAAAAGCTTTACTACCATGGGTGCCTATGATTCCTATTGACAATCAGTACTTTGGTAATTGAAATGAAACACTAAATGCTATTATAAATCATTCTTTACATACTTCATCTCCATTAATGCCACCATCAGTTGGAAGTTCTCTTGCTTTAGAGAAGAAATTAAAGAAAATTGAAAGAGAACTTTAGAGTATTATGAATGCAGTAGGAGATCTCAAGTACCTTTTTGATCACCTAGATTGGAGAATGAAAGAAAATTTTGATCACACTGGAACTTTTGAAGCAGGATTAGTTCGGATGTTTAAAGAAAAGGGGTGGATAAAAAAAAATTCAACTCTCGTACCGATCTTTCTACAGGTTATATGTTCATTACCAATCTATGGGAGATATTAGAGGAAGTGAAAGCACTGAAGATGAGGCTGAATGATTAAAGATTGTGAACTCTTTAATGTTTATGTGTTTTAGTGTAATTGTATGGATTTGGTTAGGTTTGATTTAGTTTGTTTTTGCTTTAGAATTCTAAACCTTGATTATGTGTATAGTTTTGTGTCAGCGTTTAGTGTTGTGGCTTGATTTTGACGTTGATTTATTATTAGTTTGTTTAATAGGTGTGAATTTGTGAAATGTGTTTGTAAGAAAGTGTACTTTCATATATAAAAGACAGTTTGTAGTTGTTTGTGAAAATGATTATTTTTGAAATGTGTATTTATGAATTTAGATAAAATTTGTGTTTAAAAATACTAAAAAATTTGGAGAAAATTGAAAATTTGAAAAATCAAAATAGTGAATTTTGGGCCTTTAGCGCCGATGACGCCCTCGACCCGAGAGCAGCGAATTAACCCTTTAATTCACGATTTTCACCGCAAACCTCCATTTTTACCTCCTTAAGTCACCTTCAACCTTCGGTTTTTCACCTAAGGCTTGATTTTGGGTGGATTTGAGGTGATTTTGAGGCAAAGAAACTTTGGATTTCATCTTCTCTAGGTAAGAGCTACACTTTAAAGTAAAAATTTTTTGTTTTCACCAAAGATTTTTCTCACATTGACTAGACCAAAAATTTTGAATTTTTTGGAGAAATTTTAAGAAAATACTTTGGTGAAGAACTCTTACCTAGTGGATTTAAGTTTAAAGTAGTTTACATTTTGATTTTCAAAATTTTTGGGATTTATTCAGAATTTTTCAATTTTTTCTAGATTTCCTATAATTCCTAGATCGAGCAAAAGAAAAGTAGAATATGACGAGCAGAGATTTGTTAGCTTTAGAGCTAGTACTCAATTTCATAGTTTGCAAGAAAATGAAAAAGTAATTCAGGACCGAGGATTTAAAAATTCGGGAGGAGAAGTTGAACGATTGATTATTACTCGGCAATGGGAAAACTTCTGTTATTTTACTGCTGATGCAATAGTTGGGATTGGAATGGAATTTTATGCCAACCTTCCTAATGCTTCTGATGATTTTTTTTTTGTTTGAGGAAAAAGGGTGGAGTTTAATCCAAGAAAAGTTAATGAGTTTTATCAGTTAGAAGATGTGTATAGATGCTAGTATCATTCTTTTTCTGATACAGAGCAGGCTTTAGATTAAGTTATTTCTTTTCTGATAAGTGAAAAAGGGGCTTAGAAAATAAAAAATGAAGTTAAAGTTAAATTTATCCTTTCTATGTTAAATGTAGTATCTAAAGTCTGACACTATTTTATTTCTGGGAGGATGATTCCAACAAATCAGGCCTAACACTATTTTATTTCTGGGAGGATGATTCCAACAAATCATCATAGTGAAGTGACCAAGGATAGAGCCATCCTAAACTACTGTATTCAGCAAGTGATGGATATAAATGTAGGCTCTATCATTTATATGAACACTCAATCTATTTGCTCTGGGAGAGACCACTGGTGGATTGGCGCACCCTGCTCTGATTTAGACACTTTGTGAGCTTGCAGAAGTTGATTTCAGGCATAATGAGGAGAGGAGTGAGCCTCAGAGACCGATTGGGCTTACCTACATCAAGAATTATGAATCCCATGTTGATTGGAGATCTAGAAGACATGCTATGGATATTCCTTCTACTTCTAAAACCCCTAGTGAGACTACTTGAAGTGAACCCAACAACAGGAAGTTTTTGGAATAGATGATGATTCAACAGGGAGATATGTTGAGGATGGATCATAGGATGCAAAATATGGTGGCTAGAAATGCTCACACTGATGATCTAATTCGTCAAAAATTTGAATATGATGCTGCTTATGATGATGCTTTAGTGAGATATCTGAGGGGTAACCATACAGTTCAGTTCCCTATTCACCCTACTTTTACTCCATATCAGCAGCAAAAGTTAGATGTTGATGATGAGGAAGATAATGACTAGAGATCTATTTTGTTTGTCTGTTTAAGTTTGTACTGTGTGATTGTATTTTTTGTGTTGTGATGTTGTTAAGAATTTGTTTGTTAAGTTATGTTAAACTGTAATGTGAAAAACTATTTTCATTTTTAGAATTTAGTTTAGTTCTGTTGTTATTTTCAACACTTTGTTATGTATTTTGATTATCTCTTTCTCAACAAATTTTATATGTATTATGTGCAATTTAATGTTTTTAGCCTTGTAGTTTTCATATTAGCACCTACAACATTTCAAATTTTTGTTCAAAAATCAGAATCTCCAACAGGTATGAACTTTTTTTATATGTATTTAATGCTTTCTTTTACCCTTCATTTTTAAAGTTCTTGATGTAAAAATCTTTTAAAAAAATTCAAGTTTGGGGGGGCGAGGAAATATCATTATTAGAAAAGAAATTAATTTTATTTGTCCTCACTTAACTATATTTTCAAAAATTTAAATTTAACACGACCTTTGGTATTAGGAGCTAACTTTGGATAACTATATTTATGTTTCTAAATATATATTAAATTTAAGTAAAAATTTTCATAAATAAATGTTAATTCTAGGGGCTAAGATATTTGGTAAAAGAGAATAAGACTATATTTTTCTATTTTTAGTAAAAGAAATTTGTATTTTTGAAGTATTAAAAATCTTAAAGAGGTTCATGTAAAAACAAAAGAATTAAACTTTATGAAATCATTAAGTTAATATAAATTTGTTAAGTGAAGAAATGTAAAAAAGGTTTTAACTTTCAGAAGAGGATGGTGAAGTTCAAAATCATTAAAGGCTATCCAGATATAGTAATCCTCATAAAAAGAAAATAAAAGAAAAAGAAAAAAAGAAAAAGAAAAGAAAAAGAAAAAGAAAAAGAAAAGAAAAAGAAAAAGAAAAAGAAAAGATGTGAGGAGAAGTTTGAGGTAAAAATTAGCTTCACTTAAATCAACTTAAGGAAAAAGACTTGGACACATTTTCTAAACTTTTTATTTGAATGTTAACTTAATTATTAATAAAGTTTTATGAAGTTCTTTTTCATATGAATTTTCTAAGTGACTTTAATATAACAAATTACATTTTTTCTTGAAAGAAATAGAGGATCAGAAATTTTAGACTTAATTACTGCATATCCTTACACTTTTGGTATTAACTCGAGTTGTTTTGAATTTTTCTTAAGTTAAAACTATTATATTTAGAAAACTAAAATATGGAAGCCTAAAAGTTAAATTCTTTACCATAAGTCATATTTTTTTATGTAGTAGAGAAGTTAAGTTTGGGGGATTTTGATACACCGAAAATATATGCATTTTTAGACCCATATTTTATACTCATTTTTTGTGATATTACACTTTAATGAAAGGTATTTCAATGTTTTCTTAGAGGTTGTTGATTTTTGGAGCTTAAAGCAAAAAGAAAGCAAGAAATATGAAATTTGGAGTCAAAATAAAGTTTTTGAAAAAATGCTCAGCGTCGGCAGTGCCGAGGTCAGCACCAACGACACAGAAGAATTTAACGCTGGAGAATTTTACTCAGCGACGACAGTGCCAGACCAGCACCAACGGCGCCAAAGGCGGTGCAGACCCCGTTTCTAGAAGGTTTGATGTATTTGGATGATTTTATGAAGAGTTTTTGGAGGAACCTCTTGGAGAACCGACCTTGGGCTCTAATTGGGGCTGAATTTCATTAGAAATTGGCTCCTCTACGTTTTTCACTCCTCTACATTCATTTTTGCTCCACATCATTCCATTTCTCTACCATATTGGAGTCAATTAGTGATTTTGCTTTCATAGTTTAAAGTTTTTGTAGTGAGATTTATTGTGAAACTTTCTGTAAGAGTGTTGGAGAAGGAGAAATATGAGAGAATTCTTCTTCCCGCATTTCTAAGGAAAGGCTACAAATGATTTGCTTTGAGAAAGAGTTCTAGATAAGTTTGTTCGTTTATTTAGTGTTGTATGAACTTTCTTTTATATATGAAATTTGTGTTTTTTAGTATCTTTCTCATGAAGTTTGAGTAGTTCCCTCTATCTTTCCCCCTACTCTGAGATATGGTGAAATGAATAGNAAAAGTGTATTTTCAAATATAAAAGATAGTTTGTTGTTGTTTGTGAAAATGATTGTTTGTGTATTNTAAAAGTGTATTTTCAAATATAAAAGATAGTTTGTTGTTGTTTGTGAAAATGATTGTTTGTGTATTTATGAATTTAGATAAAAATTTGTGTTTAAACATACTAAGATATTTGGAGAAAATTGAAAGGAAATTGAAAATTTGAAAAATCAAAGTAGTGAATTTCGGGCCTTTAGCGCCGACGACAGCCTCGACCCGAGAGCAGCGAATTAACCCTTTAATTCGTGATTTTTACTACAAACCTCCATTTTCACCTCCTTAAGTCAACTTTAACCTTCGGTTTTGCACCTAGGGCTTTATTTTAGGCGGATTTGAGGCAATTTTGAGGCAAAAAAACTTCAGATTTTATCTTCTCTAGGTAAGAGCTACACTTTAAAGTAAAAATTTTTTGTTTTCACCAAAGATTTTTCTCACATTGACTAGATCCAAAATTTTGAAAAGTTTTTGAGAAGTTTTGAGAAAATGCTTTGGCGAAGAACCCTTACTTAGTGGATTTAAGTTTAAAGTAGTTTACATTTTGATTTTTGAAATTTTTGGAACTTATTTAGAATTTTTCAAAATTTTCTAGATGTCCTATGACAACTAGATCGAGCAAAAGAAAAGTAGAATATGACGAGCAAAGATTTGCTAGATTTAGAGCTAGCGCTTAATTTCGTAGTTTGCAAGAAAATAAAAATTAATTCAGGATCGAGGTTTTAAAAATCTGGTAGGAGAAGTTGAACGATTGATTATCGCTCGACAATGGGAAAACTTCTATTATTTTACTGCCAATGTGATAGCTGAGATTGTAATGGAATTTTATGCCAGCCTTCCTGATGCTTCTGATGATTTTGTTTTTGTTCAAGGAAAAAGGGTGCATTTTAATCAAAGAAAAATTAATGAGTTTAATTGATTAGAAGATGTGTATAGATGCCAATATCATTCTTTTTCTGCTACAGATCAGGCTTTAGATGAACTTATTTCTTTCCTGACATGTGAAAAAGAAGCTTGGAAAATTAAAAATGGAGTTAAAGTTAACTTTCTCCTTTATATGTTAAATGTAGTATCTAAAGCCTGACACTATTTTATTTCTGGGAGGATGATTCTAACAAATCATCTTAAGGAAGTGACCAAGGATAGAGCCATCCTGAACTACTGTATTAAGCAAGTGATGGATATAAATGTAGGCTCTATCATTTATATGAACACTCAATCTATTGCTCTGGGAGGGACCACTGGTGGATTGGTGCACCCCGCTCTGATTTACACACTTTGTGAGCATGCAAGAGTTGATTTCATACCTAATGAGGAGAGGATTGAGCCTTGAGACCGATTGTGCCTGCCAACATGAAGAATTATTAGTCTCATGTTGATTGGAGATCTGGAAGACATGTTAGGGATATTCCTTCTACTTCTAGAACCCCTAGTGAGCCTACTTCAAGTGACCCCAACAACAGGGAGTTGTTGGACCAGATGTTGATTCAACAGGGAGATATTTTGAGGATAGATCATAAGATGCAGAATATGGAGGCTAAAAATGCTCACATTGATGATCTGATTTGTCAGAAATTTGAATATGATGCTTCTTATGATGATGCTTTAGTGAGATATCTGAGGGGTGACCATATAGTTCAGTTCCCTATTCACCCTACTTATACTCCATATCAGCAGCAAAAGTTAGATGTTGATGATGAGGAAGATAATGACTGATGATCTATTTTGTT
The DNA here is from genome assembly GCA_002079205.1 of Phalaenopsis hybrid cultivar. Classification (NCBI taxonomy): domain Eukaryota; kingdom Viridiplantae; phylum Streptophyta; class Magnoliopsida; order Asparagales; family Orchidaceae; genus Phalaenopsis; species Phalaenopsis hybrid cultivar. Next base: position 21,102 of record JXCR01020261.1, read on the forward strand.
TGTTTATTTATGTTTGTACTGTGTGATTGTACTATTTGTGTTGTGAAGTTATTGAGACTTTGTTTGTTATGTTATGTTAAACTGTAATGTGAAAAACTGTTTTCATTTTTAGAATTTAGTTTAGTTCTGTTGTTATTTTCAGCACTTTATTATGTATTGTGGTTAGCTATTTTTCAACAAATTTTATATGTATTATGTGCAATTTAATATTTTTAGCCTTGTAGTTTTCATATTAGCACCTGTAGCATTTCAAAATTTTTGTTTAAAAACCAGAATCTCCAACATGTATGAAATTTTTTTATATGTATTTAATGCTTTCTTTTACCCTTCATTTTTAAAGTTCTTCATGTAAAAATATTTTTAAAAAATTCAAGTTTGGGCGGGAGAAGAAATATCATTATTAGAAAAGAACTTAATTTTATTTGTCCTCACTTAACTATATTTTCAAAATTTTAAATTTAACATGACCTTTGGTATTAAAAGCTAACTTTGGATAACTATATTTATGTTTCTAAATATATAGTAAATTTAAGTAAAAATTTTAAATAATAAAGGTTAACTCTAGGGGCTAAGATATTTGGTAAAAGAGAATAAGACTATGTTTTTTCTATTTTTAGTAAAAGAAAATTGTATTTTTGAAGTATTAAAAATCTTAAAGAGGTTCATGTAAAAATAAAAGAATTAAACTTTATGAAATCTTTAAGTTAATATAAATTTGTTAAGTGAAGAAATGTAAAAAAGTTTTAAACTTTAAGAAGAGGATGGTGAAGTTCAAAATCATTAAAGAAAAAGAAAAGAAAAGAAAAAGAAAAAAAGAAAAATAAAAAGAAAAATAAAAAAGAAAAAGAAAAGATGTGAGGAGAAGCTTGAGGAGATGCCTAATTAAAAATTGACTTCCCTTGAATCAACTTAAGGAAAAAGACTTGGACACTTTTTCTAAACTTTTTATTTGAATGTTAACTTAATTATTAATAAAGTTTTATGAAGTTCTTTTTCATATGAATTTCCTAAGCGACTTTAATATAACAAATTGCAATTTTTCTTGAAAGAAATAGAGGATCAAAAATTTTAGACTTAATTACTGAATATCCTTACACCTTTAGTATTACTTAGAGTTGTTTTGAATTTTATTCAAGTTAAAACTATTATATTTAGAAAACTAAAATATAGAAGTTTAAAAGTTAAATTCTTTACCATAAGTCATATTTTTTATGTAGTAGAGAAGTTACTTGAAGACAAGTAACATGTAAGTTTGGGGGATTTTGATACACCGAAAATATATACATTTTTAGACCCATATTTTATACTCATTTTTGGTGATACACTTTAATGGAAGGCATTTTGATGTTTTCTTACAGGTTGTTGATTTTTAGGGCTTAAAGAAAAAAGAAAGCAAAAAGAATGAAATTTAGAGTCAAAATTAAGTTTTTGAAGAAATGCTCAGCATCGGCAACGCCGAGGTCAGCGCTAACGATGCAGAACAATTTAACGCTGGAGATTTTTACTCAGCGCCGAAGGCGCCAGACCAGCGCAAACGGCACCAAAGGCGGTGTAGACCTCGTTTCTAGAAGTTTGATATATTTGGACAATTTTATGAAGAGTTTTTGGAGGCACCTCTTGGAGAACAGACCTTGGGCTCTATTTGGGGCCGAATTTCATCAGAAAATTGGCTCCTCTACGTTTTTCACTCCTCTACATTCATTTTTCACTCCACATAATTCCATTCCACTACCATATTAAAGTCAATTAGTGATTTTACTTTCTTAGTTTAGAGTTTTTGTGGTGAGATTTAGTGTGATACTTTCCGTAAGAGTGTTGGAGAAGGAGAAAAGTGAGAGAATTCTTCTTCCCGCATTTCTAAGGAAAGGCTACAAAGGATTTGCTTTGAGAAAGAGTTCCAGATAAGTTTGTTTGTTTATTTAGTGTTTTATGAAATTTATTTTATATATGAAATTTGTGTTTTGTAATATCTTTCTCATGAAGTCTGAGAAGTTCCCTCTATCTTTCCCCTACTCTGAGATAAGGTGGAATGAATAGATAAAATGAATGTGTCATAATTAAAAAATAAAATAAATTGCGATGATTTTTCAACTTCGAAATTAATTTACTTTTTAGTCTAGCCAATTGATTTGTTAAAATATATTGTGAAACATATGATCCGGGAAATGAAGTATGAGTTCTACAACAGAGTGAGGATCACATTTGATTTCATGAAGGAGAAATTCGTTCATGAAATTAAGTGCAAATAAATAGGGAAATATTCTTTTTTGGGTGTAAAATTGGAGAATCTTTAGGGTGACAGACTAAAATCTCCAAATTGGTCTTAGTGTTTAAAAACTAAAGCGAGCGTTAGCCTTCAGGTGAAGGGAAGTGGGAGCTCTGGAGTCGGAGCCGGTATCCTCCCAGCCTAGCCACTGATTTAGGGCTAAACATAAGATTAGCCAATGATTTTCTATGCACTATATCATGGTAGAGAATTAAAATTGCTCCTATTTGGAACAATCCATATTAAAAACATTTATCTCATCTCATTTCACCAAAATTTCATTGTAGCGCGAAGGATGCTTTTTCACATAGAAATCTTCATTACCCAAACATAGTTCTTAGATTAGTATTTAATATTTAAAAGTTGCATTTCTGTTTTTGCTAATAGTTAAGTAATTTAGTTTGGTTAAAATCTCAACATTCGAAATTAGTGACAGTGATTTCATTTGATTTTCTATAAATTTCCTATTAAAATTTATCATTGCTAATTTACACCTTCCCCTTGGGATCAATATTTAGGGCTTAAATAGAAGGTCCATTATTACTTGATAACGATACGTATACTTGCGTAGAATCCCATTATTAATTACCTATAATTATATATATTTTATACAACTTACTTTTCATATAAGGATCAAGTTTTTGGTGTTGTAGTGGTGTCAATTTCATAAATCCTTACATATAAAAATTCAGGATCAAAACCCAATAGAAAACTGGAACAATCAGGGTAATTCCAACCATAGACCTTCTTATCCTCTTGACTTTAATAACCAATAATTTAAGAAAAAGAAGTTGTCTATAGAAGAAGTAGTTTTGCAAATAGGTAATTAGATTCAAAGTCAAAGTGCTGCAATAAGAAATATTTAGAATCAACTAGGACAAATTGCTAACGCACTTAGCAATAGACCCCAGGGAACTCTTGTTAGTAATGTTGAAGTTAATCCCAAAGTGCAAATACTTCATGAAAGAAATTTGGTGAAGAAGAAATCGATAAAAGAATGAGGATTCATCATGCCTGGAGGGCAGGTAGAGGCAATTATTGTGCAGAGGCTATGGGAAGCTGCACCAAGAAAAGTCTTCTGATGTCTGAAAAGTTGTTGATACTTCCATTTCGTAACGAGTTGAACCGCTTTAGGGTTAACAATCTCAGGGTGGTGAACCGACGACATGCACTTTAGTGTGTCTTAGACTTTCAACAGGTATATTGCAGATTCAAATAAGGTGATGTGGTCATTGGGATCCGACCAACCTTGATATGCCTCCAACATCAGGAGCTTCAAATTCTTCTGGGGCTCAGCACTTGAGATATGAAGGGAGAANCATTTCAAAATTTTTGTTTAAAAACCAGAATCTCCAACATGTATGAAATTTTTTTATATGTATTTAATGCTTTCTTTTACCCTTCATTTTTAAAGTTCTTCATGTAAAAATATTTTTAAAAAATTCAAGTTTGGGCGGGAGAAGAAATATCATTATTAGAAAAGAACTTAATTTTATTTGTCCTCACTTAACTATATTTTCAAAATTTTAAATTTAACATGACCTTAAAGCTAACTTTGGATAACTATATTTATGTTTCTAAATATATAGTAAATTTAAGTAAAAATTTTAAATAATAAAGGTTAACTCTAGGGGCTAAGATATTTGGTAAAAGAGAATAAGACTATGTTTTTTCTATTTTTAGTAAAAGAAAATTGTATTTTTGAAGTATTAAAAATCTTAAAGAGGTTCATGTAAAAATAAAATAATTAAACTTTATGAAATCTTTAAGTTAATATAAATTTGTTAAGTGAAGAAATGTAATAAGTTTTTAACTTTATGAAGAGGATAGTGAATTTCAAAATCATTAAAGGCTATCCAGATATAGTAATCCTCGTTTTTAACTTTAAGAAGAGGATAGTGAAGTTCAAAATCATTAAAGGCTATCCAAATATAGTAATCCAGTTTTAAACTTTAAGAAGAGGATGGTGAAGTTCAAAATCATTAAAGAAAAAGAAAAGAAAAGAAAAAGAAAAAAAGAAAAATAAAAAGAAAAATAAAAAAGAAAAAGAAAAGATGTGAGGAGAAGCTTGAGGAGATGCCTAATTAAAAATTGACTTCCCTTGAATCAACTTAAGGAAAAAGACTTGGACACTTTTTCTAAACTTTTTATTTGAATGTTAACTTAATTATTAATAAAGTTTTATGAAGTTCTTTTTCATATGAATTTGCTAAGCGACTTTAATATAACAAATTGCAATTTTTCTTGAAAGAAATAGAGGATCAAAAATTTTAGACTTAATTACTGAATATCCTTACACCTTTAGTATTACTTAGAGTTGTTTTGAATTTTATTCAAGTTAAAACTAATATATTTAGAAAACTAAAATATAGAAGTTTAAAAGTTAAATTCTTTACCATAAGTCATATTTTTTATGTAGTAGAGAAGTTACTTGAAGACAAGTAACATGTAAGTTTGGGGGATTTTGATACACCGAAAATATATACATTTTTAGACCCATATTTTATACTCATTTTTGGTGATACACTTTAATGGAAGGCATTTTGATGTTTTCTTACAGGTTGTTGATTTTTAGGGCTTAAAGAAAAAAGAAAGCAAAAAGAATGAAATTTAGAGTCAAAATTAAGTTTTTGAAGAAATGCTCAGCATCGGCAACGCCGAGGTCAGCGCTAACGATGCAGAACAATTTAACGCTGGAGATTTTTACTCAGCGCCGAAGGCGCCAGACCAGCGCAAACGGCACCAAAGGCGGTGTAGACCTCGTTTCTAGAAGTTTGATATATTTGGACAATTTTATGAAGAGTTTTTGGAGGCACCTCTTGGAGAACAGACCTTGGGCTCTATTTGGGGCCGAATTTCATCAGAAAATTGGCTCCTCTACGTTTTTCACTCCTCTACATTCATTTTTCACTCCACATAATTCCATTCCACTACCATATTAAAGTCAATTAGTGATTTTACTTTCTTAGTTTAGAGTTTTTGTGGTGAGATTTAGTGTGATACTTTCCGTAAGAGTGTTGGAGAAGGAGAAAAGTGAGAGAATTCTTCTTCCCGCATTTCTAAGGAAAGGCTACAAAGGATTTGCTTTGAGAAAGAGTTCCAGATAAGTTTGTTTGTTTATTTAGTGTTTTATGAACTTTATTTTATATATGAAATTTGTGTTTTGTAATATCTTTCTCATGAAGTCTGAGAAGTTCCCTCTATCTTTCCCCTACTCTGAGATAAGGTGGAATGAATAGATAAAATGAATGTGTCATAATTAAAAAATAAAATAAATTGTGATGATTTTTCAACTTCGAAATTAATTTACTTTTTAGTCTAGCCAATTGATTTGTTAAAATATATTGTGAAACATATGATNAAAATATTTTTTGTTGGGTGTAAAATTGGAGAATCTTTAGGGTGACTGACTAAAATCCCCAATTTGGTCTTAGTGTTTAAAAACTAAAGCGAGAGTTAGCCTGCAGGTGAAGTGAAATGGAAGCTCTGGAGTGGGAGCCGGTATCCTCCCAGCCTAGCCACTAATTTAGGGACTAAACCTAAGATCAGCCAATGATTTTCTATGCACTATATCAGGGTAGAGAATTAAAATTGCTCATATTTGGCACAATCCATATTAAACACATTTATCTTATCTCATTTCACCAAAATTTCATTATAGTGAGAAGGATGCTTTTTCACATAAGAAATCTTTATTACCTAAACATAGTTCTTAGATTAGTATTTGATATTTAAAAGTTTCATTTTCATTTTTGTTAATAGTTAAGTAATTTAGTTTGGTTAAAATCTCAACATTCAAAATTAGTGACAGTGATTTCGTTTGATTTTCTATAAAATTTCTATTAAAATTTATCATTGCTAATTTACACCTTCCCCGTGGGATTAATATTTGGGGCTTAAATAGAAAGTCCATTATTACTTGATAACGATACATAGACTTGCGTAAAATCTTATTATTAATCTCCTATAATTATATATATTTTACTTAACTTACTTTTCATATAAGGATCAAGTTTTTGGCGCTATAATGGTGTCAACTTCATAAATCCTTGCATATAAAAATTCAGGATCAAAACCCAACAGAAAACTAGAACAATCAGGGTAATCCTAACCATAGACCTTTGTATCCTCCTGGCTTTAATAACCAACAATTTAAGGAAAAGAAGTTGTCTATAGAAGAAGTAGCTTTGCAAATAGGTAATTAGATTCAAAGTCAAAGTGCTACAATAAGAAATACTTAGAATCAACTGGAAGAAATTACTAATGCACTTAGCAATAGACCCTAGGGAACACTTCTTAGTAATATTGAAGTTAATCCTAAAGTGCAAATACTTCAAGATAGAAATCTGGTGAAGAAGAAATTGATAAAAGAATGAGGATTCATCATGCCTGGAGGGCAGGTAGAGGCAATTATTGTGCAGAGGCTATGGGAAGCTGCACCAAGAAAAGTCTTCTGATGTCCGAAAAGTTGTTGATACTTCCATTTCGTAACGAGTTGAACCACTTTAGGGTTAACAACCTCAAGGTGGTGAGAACGGATGCCATGCACTTCAGTGCGTCTTAGACTTTCAACAGGTATATCACATATTCAAATAAGGTGATGTGGTCATTGGGATCCGACCAACTTTGATATGCCTCCAACATCAGGAGCTTCAAATTCTTCGGGGGCTCAGCTCTTGAGATATGAAGGGAGAATAAATTCTCTGACTGACGTGGTACCTTAGTGCGCCTGAACCACAATTTCTCCATTTGTGTAGACTCAATGTTATCTTGGACTGTGAGTCTTCATCCCTCTCGGGGCTTTTGTTCAGCCTTTTGCAGTGAGCACTGACGCCACCTCCTAAGGACGGTTTTGCCTCTGATGGCCCGATCTCCTACTATGGTTGTGATGACCCTCAAAACCTCTGTTATCTGGCTTACACCAGCGCCATTTTCTGGGTTCTTAACTCTTGCATTCCTCATTGTATGCACTCCTTTATGTCTTCTCTGGTGGTTTTGGGTTGGCTTTATCTTTATAACGACTCTCTTCTCTTTGTAATCTTCGCGCTCCTCTTCTTGTCAATGGTATATTCCATGTCCACCTTACCTTTTAGGATGCTGAATAAAAAATTATCCTGGAGACATGCTTAAGGAATATAATGTGAAAGAGAAGAAGAGAACATATAGCATTGTAATGTACATTAAAATCACGTAACCTTTATTTATGAAATGAGTTGGAATGAAGGATGCAAAATTACAATCTGTATCCCTACAAAAATAGGTACAACAAGGAGTATTGGTCAATAAACATTATAGAGCCGAGATCCTGAAATGGTGTCCAGCGGAATGGGGGTTGGAGCCTAGGATGACACCCGACTAGATTTTGGGCCGGGAGCCAAAGGGGATGACCAACTGAGTCATTTCCCTGTAAGGGATGACTAAAGGGTGGACCGGGAGACCCTGACCGACTGTTTTTGATCCGTGCATTTTTCACCGTTCACCAGACTTGGTTGAAGAATGTCGACGGATTTATCCACATAAAGTTTGTGCCAGTAACTTTAAGAGGGTGGCCGAATTCTGCCGGTCTTGGAACTATTTTTCTCCAGACCCGCAGGAACCTGCCGCATAGATACGGGCCCTTGAACTGTCCCTCGTGGGTTCCGGACCACCACACCATCGTCTGTGTGGACCAGCAGATCTCTTTATGATTCATGCCGACAAAATTTTTATGTATATGTATGTATGTATGTATGTATGTATGTATGAACTATCCCTGGTGGGTTCCGGGCCACCACACCATCTTCTGTGTGGACCATCAGATCTCTTTACAATTAATGCCGACAAAATTTTTATGTATATGTATGTATGTATATATATATTATATCTATAAACTTGAATATAAATTTGGCATAATTGTAAGATTTTCAAAGTCTTTACTATGTCTCATTTAATGAAGAAGCATAAACTTTTTATAATATAAAATTTTAATTCATATTAAATCAAGGTTTTAAAAATTACGTTGAATATTAAACAAAGTGAAAATGAGTTTCAAGTTTCAACATGGTTTGAAACATATGAAGTAAACTATTTTTAATATTTTATTCTGATTTAAATACTGTAAAATTCAGTATTTACATCATTTTTATATAAAATANAGAGTTTCAAGTTTCAACATGGTTTGAAACATATGAAGTCAACTATTTTTAATATTTTATTCTGATTTAAATACTGTAAAATTCAGTATTTACATCATTTTTATATAAAATATTTTTAATAGTATTTACATCAATTTTATATATAATATTTTAAAGATTAGTGAAAAATATTATGATTTTGATTTTAAATCAAATATTTATAATATTTTTAAATATTTCTTAATTTTGTCAAAAAAATATTATTTCTACTGTTTAACTGCCAATACTCAGTGATTCTGCACCCACGCAAATTGAATAAATACCATTTTAGCTGAAGTACGGATTCACTAACCTTGTGGCTCGATACTGTTCTAAAACTACCAATACAAATACCATGCGTCAACCCTTTTAACGCTTTCAAACTCTATAGCGAAATATCTTTTCTTCAAGTGAAACTCTGCGATAAAATAGTTTCCCAAAGTGAAGAACAGCAAAATAACTTCTCCCGTTTGAAAGCCCTCTCGAGTCTTCTCTCTACTCGTTTTCTTATCCTAAATCAGATACCCGTCTGCTCCTGGTTCGCTCCCCTCATAATTTGGAGGCGCTAAGNCGATACTGTTCTAAAACTACCAATACAAATGCCATGCGTCAACCTTTTAACGCTTTCAAGCTCTATAGCGAAATATCTTCTCTTCAAGTGAAATTCTGCAATAAAATAGTTTCCCAAAAGTGAAGAACAGCAAAATAACTTCTCCCGTTTGAAAGCCCTCTCGACTCTTCTCTCTCCTCGTTTTCTTATCCTAAATCAGATACCCGTCTGCTCCTGGTTCGCTCCCCTCATAATTTGGAAGCGCTAAGNGAGATTAGTGAAAAATATTATGATTTTGATTCTAAATCAAATATTTATAATATTTTTAAATATTTATTAATTTTGTAAAAAAAATATTATTTCTACTGTTAACTGCCAATACTCGGTGATTCTGCACCCACGCAAATTGAATAAATACCATTTTAGCTGAAGTACGGATTCACTAACCTTGTGGTTTGATACTGTTCTAAAACTACCAATACAAATACCATGCGTCAACCTTTTTAACGCTTTCAAACTCTATAGCGAAATATCTTTTCTTCAAGTGAAACTCTGCGATAAAATAGTTTCCCAAAGTGAAGAACAGCAAAATAACTTCTCCCGTTTGAAAGCCCTCTCGAGTCTTCTCTCTACTCGTTTTCTTATCCTAAATCAGATACCCGTCTGCTCCTGGTTCGCTCCCCTCATAATTTGGAGGCGCTAAGTCTGGATTATTATGTGTTTCGCCCCTGCATCGCGGGTCAGATCGGCTCCTGCCTAGGCCATGTCGTCGTCCTCTGTGATGGCGGCATCGGGTCGTAAGATCTGCTTCAACATTCAATGCAAGAAGATGCTAACGGACCATACTCGCCGGAAAGGATGGAAGCTGCGGTCCGGCGAGCATTCCGATCTCTGTGAGCGTTGCTAGTACGCAAGCGCACCTCTCCCCCTCTCCTCTTCGTCGTCTTTTGGTGTTATTGTTCTCGTCCGAGAAATATTTTATTGGCGGTTTAGTGGTTTGTTTAATTAGGCGGCAACTTTTATTTCATTTCTATGGCGAGCGGGTTTTATATGGAGTTTAAACATAAGGTGTTTCCCTAGTTGTGTGAAACATATCGCCTTGTNACTTAGTCGTCTTTTCGTGTTATTGTTCTCGTCCGAGAAATATTTTATTGGCGGTTTAGTGATTTGTTTAATTAGGCGGCAACTTTTATTTTATTTGTATGGCGAGCGGGTTTTATATGGAGTTTAAACATAAGGTGTTTCCCTAGTTGTGTGAAACATATCGCCTTGTGGGATAGTTTTGGTTTCATTTGAAGTTTTCCTGGTGGGTATTCGTTGCTGTTCAAATGGATGTTTAATTTCGATCCAATGACAGTAGATGGAACGTAATTTCTTCCGAATTTGGTTGCATGACTATTAATTCATTTTTGATTTCTTACTTTTGAATTTGAAATCCATTACTAGCTTTTTAAGGATTGCATTTTTGTAATTACTCTGCATTGTGAAGTGAGCATAATCCAATTTACATTGCTATTTTTGGACTTTAATTTAAGTTATTTTGTTGTTGTGCTGTTGAACACAGTTCTAGCTTTGACAATGGGAACTTCTGTGAGACTTTCCACTCAGATGCTGCTGGTTGGAGGAAATGCGAGTCTTGTGGCAAGGTAAGGAGAGGTTTGGATGGGGCTTCAGAGTTGAAACGTATTTGTTGGATTCAATTGTTGCATATTGAATTGTTGTTCATATGCATGATGTGAAATTTATTTGCTTGGATTGGTTATTTTTACTACTTTATCCGCGTTCACATTTATTTTGGACCTTCTGCAGAGGATTCATTGTGGCTGCATTGTTTCGATTCCTGTTTATATGCTTCTAGATGTTGGGGGAGTTGAGTGCATGAACTGCGTAAGGAATGCTTATTCAACTGTAAGCTCCAATCTTTTTTCCCTTCAGTTTTCGTCGGTGGTCCTGTGCCTTTTTGTTTAACCTTTTTTTTTTTCTGCTGATTGAACCCTTACCATGCAATTGCAAGATTCCACATGGGTTAAATGCACATTGGCNGTAGATGTTGGGGGAGTTGAGTGCATGACCTGCGTAAGGAATACTTATTCAACTGTAAGCTCCAATCTTTTTTCCCTTCAGTTTTCCTTGTTGGTCCTATGCCTTTTTGTTTCACCTTTTTTTTTCTGCTGATTGAACCCTTACCATGCAATTGCAAGATTCCACATGGGTTAAATGCACATTGGCTACATCTCCCTCTATTGAAGCTAAATAATTATAACTCTGTTATTTTTATCATGACCTTTGATCCAAATGTCTTTTTTCCACTAGCCGTCAACTTAGTTTTAGTTTTTACGCTTTTTTTTCTCCCAATTTTTTATTTTAAATGCTCACTAGTTTTTCCAAGTTTTGATAAAATTCTTTTTTATTCTCTTTTTTTTTAAGGATATAAAATAATATAAGAGGGAAGATGCATGTTATATAGATTTTGAATTTTAATTCTTACCAGTATATATTAATATGTGACTTTGAATATATTGAAAAAGGTAATAGCAGGGTATCTATCTTCATTTTTTTTGTCATGTCCCAGAATTTAGTCATTTAATGCCATTTAAGCATTTCACTTGGGCACCTATGTTATGATTTAATATAAGCGTAACTTTTAGTACCTTTTGAGTAGGCATCTGACTCCGAAGACATTAAAGAAAGAAGAGCAGAATTCTTTCTTCACCTCATTTCCACACCCACAAAAGTATTTATAGCCAACTTACAAGCACATTTATTACTGGACCCATACATAACTATTTTAAAGAGAAAGGAATACATTTAGAGTCATAATATTTCTCCCTCAATTATTTTTGGACATAATCGTTCAGCCACTGTGGTGACTATCGACATCTCGTTGATTGTCGCAAAATTGTTTTGGTTGCATTGTCTATACCATTTTTTAGTCCCTCGTCTATTGATTGTTCATTGGCCTTTATCCATGCTTCATAAAGACTTTGTACCATTACCGAATCTAATTGAATCAAGCATCTTGTAACACCCTCATCGCCATGAAAATCTACCCTATCCTTAAGGTTGAGAGATGGAATTGCCAAAGTAATACTAGAGGTAAATTCCTAATTTGTGTCCTCAGGTACGGAATCAATCCATTTAATTAAGATTTGCGGATGCAGTGATCCTTGTTTGTATAGATGCCGTGTTGCAGTGATGAATTCAGGAGGACTTATAGGTTGATTTTGGAAGTTGAGGTTGGGTAATGGGATTGAATTTGTTAATGGATTCCCATGGAATTGCGTCAAAAGTGAGATATAAAAGACGGGATGAATTTTGCTCTGTGAAGAAAGGTGTAAATGATAACCTACCAGACTGATGGCTTCAATAATTGGAAAAGGGCCAATAAATCATTTGGCTAAGTTATGATTTACACTAAGAGCCAGAGATATATGTCTATATGGTTGCGAATTGACCATGACCAAATCATTAAATTGTAATTTCCGCCTATGTTTGTCAGCCATTTTCTTCATTATGTTTTGTGCTTGTTGGATGTTTTGTCGAAATGTGCGTAATAAATGATCTCGATCGACTAATAAAGTGTCAACCGCATCTATGGCAGGACTTCCTTGTACGTAAGCTGGAATGGAAGGAGGAAGCCGACCATAAAATGCTTGATAAGGAGTCATTTGAATTGCGGAATGGAAACTTGTGGTATAACACAAATCAAGCCAACATAAGGAATCAACCACTTTATTGGTTTTGCTAGATTTATATTCAATTTGGAAAGTAAATCCTAATAATTTTCGTGGATAGTAATATTAATCTGGTGTTTGTAATATTTGTGCTATTAGTTACCGCAAGCTTTTATGATTTGTGCGCATTACAAATTCTGTCCCTAATAATTATTGTCGCCACTTACTGACTGCCTCGGAAATGGCATATAAGTCCTTCAAGTAAGTAGAAGCAGTTGACATTCAAATACCCAACTTTTTACTAAAGAATGAAAGAGGATGACCATCTTGCATAAGTACAACCCCAATGCCCGTGTTAGAAGCTTCCGTTTTGATAATGGAATGTTTAGTAAAATTAGGTAAAGCCAAAATCAGTGTTGTCATCATACCATTTCTTACAGTCTCAAATACAGTGTTAGCTGGTTGGTCCCATAAAAGGCATTTTTTTTAGTAGATCTGTTAAGGGAGCCACAATTGCAACCTAATTAGCAATAAAGCGCTGATAGTACCTTGTGAGGCCTAAGAAACCTTGTAATTGCCTTATACTATAAGGAGTTGGCCAGGTTTGGATAGCATGAGACTTATTGGGATCTGCTTGAACTCCACCAGCTTGTACAATATGTCCCAAATATTCAATTGATGGTTGACAAAATTAACATTTATTCAATTTAAAAACTAAATTATTTCCATGTAAAAAATGTAAAATAGTCTTTAAATGATCATAATGAAGTATTAAATTGGGACTATAGATTAAGATATAATCACAAAATTATTTAGGAACTTACGAAGATAAGCTTTAAAAACCTAGTTCATCAGTGATTGGAAAATGTAGGGTGTGTTAGTTATGCCAAATGGCATAAAATTAGAAGTGGTCGCCATGCATACGAATGACAGATATATGAATGACATTTCTATGCATTCTAACTTGATGGTAGCCCGAGCATAGATCAAATTTGGAAAACAAGCCACCCCTTTTGTTTCATCTAGAAGTTCATTAATTGTAGAAATAGAAAATCTTTCTTTAAATGTAATGACATTCAATGCTCGATAATTGACACAAAATATCGAAGTTCCATCAAGTTTCTTTACTAAGAGAACAAGACTAGAGAAAGGATTCACTATGTTGAATGATACCATAAGCAAGCATGTCATTAAGAGTTCTATAGAACCTTTTTGCAAATGTGGATAACAGTAAGGCCACACATTAATTGGTTTTGAACTCGGTTGTAAACAAATGCGATGATCAATATTGTGGGGTGGTGGTAAACCCTTTGCTGGGTTAAATATGTTGCGATAATTCCGTAAAAGGCTTGAAATAGAAGGGGGGAGTTCAGATTTTAGTTGAGTCGTTAAAAGAAGGCATTAAAATGACGGCATTGGATGACATGATATGAGCTTGTAATGCTAACATATATTTAGAAGATTGAGTTGACATTAAAGATCAAAACTGATGAAAAGTGACCGGATCAGAATGGATTTGTGGTTCTCCATATAGTGTTACTTGCTTGTTATTGTGATAAAATTGCATAGTAAGTTCAGTATAATTATGCAACAGGGGCCAAGTGATTGCAACCACATCATGCCTAAGACTAGATCAAACCCATCTAATGGCAAAACAAAAAAAATCCATTATGACTTCATAATCTTGCATATACAATTGTAGTTGTGAGCATTTTGAGTTACAAGTTAACAAATCGCCATTGCCTACAAAAACATTAAATTGTTTAATTGAATGTTTTCGTAATCTGAAACATTGCACGACCGAATCTTGAATAAAATTATGTGTGCTACCACTGTCGATTATAGTGTAAATATTATGTTTAGTCAAAAAACATACCAAACGAAAAGCTCGGGGATTTATTTGGCAGTCAAAGTATTGATGCTAATTTTGAACATTTATTTAGATGGAGCTATATTTCCCATCACCAAAAACCCCTTTCTCGTTTATATTGAAGTTTAACCGGTGATAATTTACGAATTGGAAGAGATGACAGTTGTTATTAGTTGTGGAAGTTTCAAGAGAAGTGCGTGGTATGGTAAAAGCAATTTGTATATTAGGTGTAATAATCTTAGATTGAGGAACAGACAAAGGTGGTTGCCGCAATTAATAGAGTGGTAATTATTCTAAAACTTGAAACCTAGAATCATGTTGACGTGCCGTGTCCATTGCATCTAAGAGAGTAAGAGGCTTTGCTAGTAAAAGTTCACGCCGTAAGTTAGTTTTTAAATCTGAAACAAAATAACTAACTAAAGTTGTTTCAGATAGATTAGGAATTTTATATGCAAGTTCTTTAAAAGCAGACTGATACTCTAATATGGAGCCATGTTGGAGTAATTTAGATAGATTACCGTTCAAATCCTCATATTGGAAAATGCCAAAATGTTCTTTTAAAGAACACATAAAACCAGCCCAAGAAAGATCGTGGCCTTTCATCTGGAGCAATTGGTACCATGTCGCAACTACTCCTCCAAGATGGAAGGAGGCTATGCGAACACAATGACAGTCTGTAGTGTTATGAAAATCAAAATATTGGTTAGCCTTAAACGCTTATGTGTCGACATTTGTTCCATTAAAACGTTGTAGTTCGATTTTTTTGCATACTTGATCATGAAATTTTAGCCTTGGACTATACATGTGCTTTAACAAATATGGAATTATTTGGGATTCTTGAGGTACTTATATTTTCTAGCTTTGCTTCATGATTTCTCTTTGTTTTTCTTTAATGCAAGAACTCTCATATCAACTCTTTAATTCTTCTCCACTGTATTTAATATTAAAGCTAATTCCACTTATTTGCAAGAAGTTGCTCTTTATTGTTGTTTCCTTACCCATGTGGTAATGCTGTAAAATACATGTAATTTTCAGGTACCGAATCATATTAGGTCACCTCCAATGGTTCTTTCTCCTCAACTGCTTGAGAGATCAAAAGAATTCTCTGTTAAAAGCTGGAACCAAGTCTCTGGTTCATTTCCAGGACAATGGAGACATCCCGCGAACATATGGAATTCATCAAGCATTCAATCTGACTTGCACCAACGACTGTCATATGAATTTGATAGACCTAATACTGATAGATTGATGGCTGGTGCTCGTTCTTCTTTTTCTCCACATGAAAAAAAGACCGTAGACATTCCTGAAAGAATTGCATCTGATGGTCTAAACGATGTCGCCCGAGATATGAACGGTAAGAGATGAAAATGAAATGCTTTTAAATTTTATGCTTTTCTACAAATTTTAGGAGAAAAAATTTGATTACTACATGAAAAGGGATGTCTTCAGATTACACTCTTCTTCTTTCTCAGGTGTTAAATTTGAGACGCATCAAATTTCACCTGGAAATCCATCAGCAAATTTAAAAGGGGACTCAACATCCTTACTAATGGGATTGCCTGCTCCTTTCTCATTTATTAATGGAACAAGTGGTCCAACCCAAGTCTCAACAACTGAACCACAACGACAAGCTGCTTCTTCCACATTGTCGAAACATTGTTATCCCAATTCTCTGAACAGTATTGACTCCACTTGTGAATCACCAGCTCATATACGCAATGGAAGAGGGCGTTTTGATCTTAGGGCACGATCTCATTTACTTCCACGTTATTGGCCTAGGATAACAGATCAAGAACTCCAACAGATATCTGGAGAGTATCCATTACGTTTTTTCATCATTGCAATCATTCAGTTAGATTTAGACACTGCATGTAATTTTTCTTGTCCTAGCTAGTTTTTCATTTTGACATGTCACTTTTCTTTCTAATTCAGTTCGGTATTTACTTAACCTTACTGGAAGTTCAAATTCAGTCATAACTCCTCTGTTTGAAAAAATGCTGAGTGCTAGTGATACAGGCCGTATTGGACGTCTTGTGCTGCCAAAAAAATGTGCTGAGGTTAGTGCTTAGTGTTAATAGTTATTGATAAATATTTGTGGGATTTCTTGAATCTTTTGCTTGAGTAGTATTTTAGCTAAATTTTGACGCTGACACTGATGAATTTTGTTTACCAGGGCTTTTTAGCTTACAATGTATGTTCTTGTAGTTAAAATCTAAATGTTTTTGGAGATTCTTTGCACATTTTTTAATTATTCATCATGTTGTAGATAAGCATTTTTTACTTCTCTGCTTAGTCAAGAGGGAAGCCCGACAGAGAGAAAGCAACCGTCTTATTTTGAGAAGAGATTGGACAACCACTAGAAAATTGGCTTATTTTATAACTAAGTATGAACAATTCTTATGCTGATGCAAGAGAAAAAAAAGATAATGGAAAAATGATCTATAGTTATTCGATCATTAATGTCAATGTCCATTGTAATAAGAGAACATAGCTCTTCATTTTTCATTGAGGATTATTTAAAAATTGCTCAAGATTTATGAACAAATGATGGAATCCTTTTGTGGTCAAGCAAGTCTTCTGCTCAGAAGTATCCACAAGTGAATGTTGAGACACTCATTGTGATCTCTGTAAAGTATGGTGAAATGGTTGTTGGGAAGATGAAGTGATACCAGAGTTTAACTCAAATAACCATAGTAACACAAATAATATTACTAAAAAAAGTCAAATAGACAATTATAACCAAACACAATAAAATGAAAAATACAACAATGCCACACAAACTCACACTAGGGTTAGATCCGTGGGTGGTGAGGGTTGGCTAGGTGGTCGGGGAGTGGTGGCAGGGGGTTGGAATGGGCTGTGGGTTGCTGGAAATGGCAAAGGAGAGCCTTGAAATGCGATGACAGCGAGACATAAGGCTTGGTACAGCAGTGACAGCGATGCAAAGGGTTGGGATTGCGGGGGGATGTCAAGGGTTGTCGCCCCCCTCCCCCTCCTAATTATTATAAGTTTGTTTGTTTGCTATCTAACGATTTAGTTTTTTTTTTTAGATTTTAGATTTTTGTCCAAGCCAACCGACAGACTGCTTTTCTCTTTTAGGGCTATATTCGAAGGCGAGGAGGTGTTCCTGCTGTAGCTCCCCGAGGCGGTGATCTTCTCCAATGGATCTAAGGGTGCTCCAACTGTATCTCAATCCTGCAGGGATACATGTCTCCCCAACTCCCCTCCCGTACACTTCCCCAATTCCTCTCCCCAGCCGCAACCCATCTGCAATATCTCCCACTATAACTCCCTTCTATTTCCCCCTGCTCCTTTCCCGTCACACCCATCCGCAACCCACCTGCAATATTCTCTACCGTAACTCCCCACCCCCACTATTGCTCCTTTCCCATCACACACAGCTGCAGCCCACCTGCAAGCTTCCCTGCCTTCCCGTCCTCCTACCATCCGTATACTCTTCATTCCAACAACTAAGGGTGTAAACGAGTCAAGCTTAAGTCAGTCCAGGCTCGACTTGTGTTTGACTCACTAATAAATACCAATGTTTGTATTTGACTCGTTTATATATCGAACGCAAAAAATTGTTCATATTCAACTCAATTTCTTAGCGAACGAGCTGCTTTGACAGTCCTAGCCACGCAGTAATAATATGTTAGGGGTAGGGGTGCGATTTAAATTTTATTATTTATTTTAAAATATTCATTTAAATAGAATTTAATAGATTTTTATTTTATTCATTTAATTATTTAAAAATAATACTCATCAATTATATAACACCTAATTATTTCAAGCTAAAATGAACCTAGTACGAACAAACAAATCTTTATTTGTGCTTGACTCGTTTATATATGGAGCGCAAAAAATTGTTCGTTTCGATTCATTTTTTTAAAGAACGAATCTAACTAGTTGTTCGCGAACAACAAGCCATTTTGACTGCCCTACTAGCAGCCTACTGTAGCAGCCACTTCCTCCCCACTTGCTACCATGGCCCCCCTCTCCCATACAACCGGTTCTCAATACTACCCAGGCCTGCTCACTTACTGCCTTAGCCCCACTCCACCTTACACCCAACTATAACCACCCATCTTTTTGTACCTAGCCAGCCTTTGTGCGGTTGCTGCAACCTTCCCATCCCTAATCCACCTGCCCTCCAGCCGCTGTTCACCGCCTTCACCCTCACCTCACAGTGCCGTTTGTGTTTGTTTGTCATTTGTTTCGTATTTTGAAGAGCCTTTGTTGTAATAATTTTGAATTTCAACAAAAAATAATTCCGTTTCGATTGTGATTTGGGTTAACTCTGGTATCAAGGGGTAGTGTCCTGTGCTGGGGTAACGAGGAAGAAAGCGGTTTAGGGGTGCTGGCAGCAAGGAGAAGGGGGAGTGGTTTTCGGAAAGGCGACAACAAATCGGTAGGAGTGCAGAGGATGGGAAATTCGAGGATAAATACCACATCAGAAGCGAGATACAGTCAGAGTATCACTCGACTTTTGGAGGAGAATCACCACTTCAGAACTAGATACAACCAAAGTACCATATGCCCTTGGATACAACTAGCGCGGAGAACTTGAAGATGCCGATGACTATCCGACAGAAAATACACAAAAAGCTGACCTAAAAAAAAAAAACTTATAAACCTAGGGTAACTAAGGGGTGCCCCCACTCCCCTGGGTGGCAATTCTTAGAACTACAATGGCCGATTGGCTCTCCCAAAACCTAGGCCAGTTCAATCCAGAAATGGGGTTACGTGACTGTTGCCATGTGCGATTGTTGCTGCATGTTTGACACCTAAAGCCTATCGTCGGTCATTGGGAGAGCCTCGACCTCATATGTCGAGCTTCTAGCTTCTCGTTGTATAATGTTAGATAGACATTGTTGACGCTGGTAGAGTTATTGTAAATTTCTGGTGAGTCAATCGTATAGGCGTTGCCATTGCAAAGTACATCCTGATAGGATAAATATCCATTCTCTTTTGGCATTACTTGAGCTGAAGCTGCATGTGGATGAGTATTCTCACAAAGCAAGCCTCGAGCCATCAAATATGTAATTGACTTCTTCCACTTTTTGTACTAGTCCGAGTGTATGTGGTAAACAAGTATGTAAGGAGTAATCAACCATGAGACAAAATCTATGGGAGACTAGGCAACTCTCAATATAAATCACTCAGGAGATTCATCTTCCTCTCCAGTAGGGCCTAGATCCTATTGTAGGATATTTATACCCGAAAGGTCCTATTTTGATATGCAACACTGTGTTTCTTCCATCTCGTCTCATCATTTGTTGGTGGGTATACTGCCAAACTTTATTTATTGCCTCAAGGATTCTATATAGTCTTCCAAAAGTGGCACAAATGAGTCTCATCTTTGACAAAAGGTGTTAGAAAAGTTGTAGGATGGATTACGTGAGTCGGGAGGATGGATGACAGCTAAAAAACAACATGAATTGCGATAGAATAGCGAATCAGAAGCTGAAAAATGGTGATTTTTTGTTATCTACAGCAGGTTGTAGCTGCATCGATTCTTGTTGGGCTGAAAACAGTGAATAGATGGCTTGCGGGAGGAAGAGGCAAACGAGACCTGTTGCTGGAGAGTAGATTGAAGGTGCGGCAGCTGTCCCTGCTGAAAATAGTTGTTGAATGCGAGATGGCGAGGTGTGCACGGTGAGGGGGATGCACCACTTGTTCCTAAGCAAGCTATAGGCATACCACCTGCGAAAGGAGAAGGGTACAACACTCCAGAGAGAAATTCAAAGTAAAATCTCTCAATGTTCAGAGACTCAGCAAAAACTACATGCGCAAGATGTACTACATCATATAAAAAGTCTCATAATAGAAAAATACCTAATCGCAAAATAAGAAAATTGGAAAGGGCTAGAAATAAAGGAAAGGAAAGGAAAGAAATAAATTTGCTAAAACTGAAATAAATAATAAAAAAAGAAAATAACAGCTGAATCTCCCTTGATCGCGGGATCTAGATGTTGTGAGACCTGCCGACTGCAGAATCCCGTGGAAACAGGATTATGGGACCCAACATACACTCTCACGTCAATGTGGAAGGGGAGGCTTCTGCGGAGTGGGAGAATCCCGCGAAATCCCGATGGACGGAAGATAGACATGATGCTCTCACATCATTCTCCTTACCTGGGAGATACTTCTTTCTCTTCTCTATAAGGACCTGAATCTCATTGTCGGATATTCTTTCCCATAAAACACTTAAGAAGGTTTTTAAAGTTGCAGTTCAACACACTCTTCTGACTATCTTATTGTGTGGTGCTGTTAAATTGAACCGAAACTTATCACTTAGATTGTTTCATACATCTTTCCAGAAGTAGCTCAAAATTTTTTTTTTTCCTAAAGTGATGACATGTTTGATCTATCGTAGTAGTGGTGAGCATCAAAGAGATAAACTATAATTCGGGATATTTGGCAATTCTTTCAATAGAGGCAGCCTCTTTTCTGCTATTGGATCCTTGGGTTCTGGACCTTTTAGGACAATCAATTTTTTCCCATTGTAGTTTCACTCATGGGCTTAGTTTGAATCACTGAGATTTCTCACTCATCATTTGAAAGTTGGTACTCCTATTTTGCATCTTCACTTTCTTCAGTGTCTCTAATATCACAGTCTATGTTTTCCACTCTTCCATGCTTCGCGAATAAGATCATTCTCTTATTTTTGGTAACTTGATGCAATTTGCTCAAATCCGTCATGCTTGAAGTATTTTTTTGGCTAGGATGGATTTGAGAGTGCTAGTAGGCTTCACCATTTCTCTACCATGGATTTGTTCCAATCTGTAGGTTTTTTTATGTAGTTTTCAATATTTGCTCTTTGTGTGACCAAGTTTCTTGCAATGTTCACACAAGGGATGATTCTTCATTGGCATTAACACATGAGAGGAGTTGTGTTTGTACAAGATAGAGCTTTCAGTTCTAGATGAATCCACACTTTCTCTCATCATGAGCTTCTTCCTACTTTTTTTTTTTTGACTTCAGCAAAGACTTCCCTAGTGGTATGGAGAGGTTTTATCCCCATAATTCTTTCTCTGAACTCATCTAAGTTCTTATGTAGATCTAATAGAAACTTGATCATCCTCTTCTTCTCCACTATTTGTCGGCCGTTTTATTGTCCAACCTCACTTTCGTAGTTTGGAAACGGTGATGATTTTGTGATTTTGAAAATAATTTAAATATAAATATAACCTTTTNGCACAAATCATCGTCCAGATTCTTGATCATCCTTATCAAATTACATGGCGTGACTTTGGTCTGCTTTAGGAATCCCCTCAATTCATTCGCATTAATTACTAAGATTTTTAATTCTGTTTTGCACCATCTATTGCAAAATTACTAACCGAGATATCCTTAGCCTACTTAGTTTCCTGCATAATTTTTCCACTATATATTTATTCTCCTATATTATTGTCGGCCATTTTATTTTTAAACTGTGATTTGAAAAAAATGAATGATTTTGTGATTTTGAAAATAATTTAAATATAAATATAACATTTTTTTAATTTTTAAAAGTAACATTTTAATTTTTAAANTTAATCACTTGGATTGAAGTTAAGGACTGTCATCTGTAGATTATCGGGCTGGTAACACTTGTTCAAGATCGGGAAGCACACAGTCTAAGTCTAAGCCCTCACTTCTGCCAATGTCTTACACCCAGTCTTGATTTTTCATATGTGGCTAAGGGTTCATTTTGTTTATGATTTCTACGACTCGTTTTTCTGACTTTCATGTTGAGTTTTCTCGCCTTATTTATTTTTCTTGTAAGTTTGTTTAAATCTGTTGCAAATCATACTATGCTCGCAATATTAATCACGCAACAGTATCAAATGCCCAGCAGTTTATTTACATCATTTTATTTTACTGTATTTTACCTTTCAAGTGCCTTTTATTTACTTGTAATTTGATTATCTTGCATGCAAAACCAAAATCGAAACCAAACAAAACACTTCAACCCTGATACAAAAACTGAGAAACATAAATCACCAATCTCAAACACTTAAACTCTGGAGTCATCGCTACAACAGAAGCTTGGAGCAAACTTTGTGGGCAGCACGACGAGAAATTCAGACCGAGCAGCAAGAGTCCTTCTTCAGCATTATCTCTCTCCTTAGTTTAATTCACAACCCATAGGTCTTCGAGGTAGCTCGCCTAGCGCGACGTAAATCCTCATCCCCTTTTTTAGGCTCCTGCACAATTATATTGTGCAGCGTAAGTCCTAATTCACTTTAGGTTCTGAGGATGTCGTTCGTTACGACGTAAACTCTCATATCTTTGCGGGCTATTTGCATAACCAATTATCATGCAAGTGTAAGTCCCAAATAATAAAATTGACAGGGTTAAACATCTAAATGACATCGTCTCCAAAACTCAACCACACATTATGACAATTTAGGAAGTCACTGAGGTTTCTCCTCATGATCTGTGACATCCCCTACCTTCTCTTTCATTTGGACTCCCGAAAATACTTGTTCCTACTTGAACCACTCTCATTTGTTTTTCAACGTTCTACCGTGAAAACCTAACCTTAAGATCTTGAAGATTAGTACCTCTGATCACTATCAAGAGTTTTCTCAAGCGACCTCCGTCATTTGGGTTGTAATTAACTATAGGGGTTTGCCTATATAGGAAACTTGAAACCCAGGTAAAATAAACCTTATTTAATATTTATATTAAATATGGAAACTTGTCGGTCGCACATAAAAAAGGTTCGCTGGCCAAACAAATGTTATAAATCTCTCAGTTTGCAGGATTGAGTCTACCGTCGAGATATACACTCACCTTTCGGATATGTGTAGTATTTATCGTATCAGATACGATTATGCAAACTATTGGACAAATGAGATCCATTTGGTCTCATTTTTCAACAATTAAAACATGCTACTTTCAAAACTCAAACTGTATACCTCTTATATTTAAATTAAATTTCAAAATAAAAAAGTTGACTGACACGACAAAAACACAATACTATTTCAATTTAAATAATTTTCTCACATTACCTTGTCAGCCGTTTTATCGTTCAACTTCGTGATTTGAAAAAAAGTGATGATTTTGTGATTTTGAAAATAATTTAGATATAAATATAACTTTTTGAAAGAAGTAACATTTTAATTTTTAAAATAAGTGAGACCAAACGAGTCTCACATNACCACCCTCCGGCTGTCCTACATAACAGCTGCAGCCACGCAATTTTTCCGTTTTGCTGCTGTCCCGCCATCTCGACTAGCTGCCACAATCCTACCATTTCCTTTTCCTTGCTGTCTACATGCTGTCCAGCCATCCCACACCATTTCCGCAACCTGCTACCCCTTCATTTTGCTGTTCCTGGCTGTCCAGTCAACCTACCTCGCTACTGGCTCCCCGCAACCCTTTTGTTTTGCCGTTTCACTGCTTCCCTGCCACCCTACCTGCTTGCTGCCATCTTGGACAGCTAACATCTTTTCTTTTCCCACTGTCCCCACCCACTTACTTCGCCTTTCTACCTCATCATCACCATTTCAGACCATCAAAAACCACCAACCACCATTCCTAGGATGCAACTTTAGTTGTATTTGTCTGTGTCTGTAGTTGTTATTTCTCTTTCAGGGTTTCATTTGTAACCTCTTATTTACTTTCAAAAATAATATTTCCTTTCCTTTTATTGTTTGAGTTTAACACTGATATTATTTGGTATCAGAGCTATTGTAACTCTAGTTTACCCTAGGTTTGCCTAAACTTATTTATCTAAACCAAATTTTTTTTTTCTCGCCCTACATCACCCTATGCACATATTTCTACTAACCCAAACCTAAACCCTAACACTAACCACGACACCAAAGAGACAATAGTCGAAGACCCTATCTGGTGTTTACCATGGAAGAGATACAATGACAACTCTGTCGAGTGCTGCAACAACTCAATAAAATTAAGGAAATTGCCCATGGAGAGGTCGCTATCGAGTGTAGTTGCGAGATCCGACGAGGAGTGAGGGAGTACTCTTGAATCCCTTCCGAGGGATGAATCTAGTGGAGAAAAAGATAGGCAACAGAGCTTTGGGATTCACTATTAGAGGAGGTTGATAGATGAAGTGCATATTAGAGGATACAAAAACTCGAGAGTAAAAGGGAATATACTGGATTTCGAGGGGTGAATGAATACAGACGACTTCATAGAATGGCTGGAGACCGTGGAGTGGGTTTTTGAATACAAAGATGTGCCAGATGATCAAAAAGTGAAGCTTGTTGTTATTAAGCTGAAGAAGAGTGCTTAATTGTGGTGGGAAAATTGGGAGAGGGAGATAAATAAAGAATGATGAAGCAAGATTACTATCCGAGAGAAGATGAAGAGAGAGTTGCAACGACAGTAGCTACTCTCATACTAATGTTGGAAGCTTTTCTTGAGGCTTCACCACCTGCAATAGAGGGACCTATCAGTGGAGGAGCACACAACGAAGTTTATGCAACTTAAGCTGAAACGTGATCTAATGGAGCCAGAAGAGCATACAATAGCCAAGTTCTTGTGATGTTTGAAGCACGTCATCAACAATGTGGTTCAACTACGACTTGATTATTTTTTGAATGACATTCAAACCTTAACACTGAAGGTGTAGAGATAGCAAAAACGGTGCATATACTCATTGCCATTCAGACAACCACTCATAGTTAAAGATATTTGTAGAAGCACACCTAAAGCAATTGAGAGCCTGGTCAAGAGAATGCTAAAGTTGCCCAACGTGAGAAGAAATTTGAGAAGAGCAACACCCCCAATATAGTCCCAATTAGGAAATGCTTCAAATTCCATGGTTTTTGACACACCGCTTCTAGTTTCCCAACGAGATGAGTTGTGTCCTTCACCGAGTACAGTGCATTGAAGAAGTTAGCGACGAAGAGACAACAGAAGAAAAGGGTGAGGATTATCAACTTCCATTGGATGAGGGCGAGATTCTTGTAGTTCGACGGGTCTTACAGACTGAGGCTACGAAGGATCAATAGTGATTTTGCATCAACATATTTTACACTCGTTGCATTGTGAAGGGAAATGTATGCAGTCATCCTTAATGGAGAGAGCAACAACAATGTGGACAAATTGAGCCTCATCTCAGAGGTGTTCGATGTTGTATTATTTGTGTGGCTGAAGGAGTAAAATAGGGCCACCATTGATAGGAGGTATCTCAGGGAATTTTCAATTGGAAACTAATTGTTGGATTAGTTGTGGTGCGATGTGGTTCCCATGGATATCTGTTACCTTTTGTTGGGGAGATCATGGCAGTCTGACAGAAGGACTCAACATGATAGATTCAGGAACACCTACTCCTTCACTAAGGATGGCAAGCACATAGAAGGTTAAACTCGAGATGGATGGCTGCTCGTAAGCCGTGAAAATTTCTCTGGCATTATCAGAGACAGTACAGTCGACAGTGAGTTCTAGGTGTTTTTAGGGTTGTAATCAAAGATTCTTCAGCCCTAGAAAGTTACAACAGCTCTGTCACCATCAACATGCAGACAGAAGCTTCGAAGAATGAGATTGAAGCTCACCCAAACACTGGAGACTGACGCGGGTGTCTCGTGCTCCAAGAGCAGAAGCGGGCTTCTGTGATTTCGTGAGCACACATGCGCCCGACTCACGTGAACAACACAGAGCCTAATCGAGCGGCTTCATTTGCAATTCCTTTTCAATTTTAGCAAATTCTTTCATTTCCTTCTCTTCCTATCTAGTCATTTTGTGCGTGCGTATGTTTGTGCGTTCGTGCGTGTTTAGATCGCAGTTTTTAATTGTTTCTTTCAGGACGGTCATCAACGTCCCCTGTTTTCACTTCTAGTTTTGTATCCAAGTGCGAGTCGCGCTCTGGCTGTATTTCGTTCTGAAGTGGTGAAATTCCGTTTTATTGTTTTGTTGTTGTCCCGCCAACCTCATTCTCTGCCATATCCCACGATCCCCCTCTCCTTGCTGTCCAACCAGCTTGCTCCATTGCCACGACTTGCTACATGTTCGTTTTGCCGTGTACGGCTGTCTGGTCATCTTACCTCGCTACCGCCTCCCTGTAACCTTTTTGTTTTGCTGTTTCTCTGCTTTCCTTCCACGCTACCCACTTGTTGCCATCTTGGAACACTAACATTTGCTGTTCCTCTGCTGTCCCCACCCACTTACAGTCACCATTCCGGATCACAAACAACCACCAACCACCAACCACCAACCACCAACCACCACCTCTTAGATGCAACTTTAGTTGTGTTTGTCTGTGTCTATTGTTGTCATTTCCCTTTCAAGGTGTCATTTGTATTGTCTATCTGTTTTCATTAATAATATTTGCTTTCCTATTGTTATATGGGTTAACTCTAACATCGAGCATAGAGGTCATTAGTTTGTTTTTTCTTACATTTTTTGGTCATTATTACTTATGATAGCTTGCAATCACACAAGCAATAATAGTTGTCATTCAAAAAATTTGAAAATGATAAATTTAAAAAGTCCTAAATTTTTAAATTCATATGTTAGTAATTAAGATCATTTACTGATAATATCTTGATAAAAATTACATTTACAAATTTATTGCAATTTTTTTATAGTATTTTAATGTAAATTCTTATGTAACTAATGCTTAAATTTGTCTATTATAATAATATACTAGCTAATGATACTCTATTTTAAGATTATGTTCATTCATGATTAACATGCTGTTTAATGTTCTTGAGTATTTAAGTTTTGTATTAGATTTGTTTCTTTTGCTGGGTCTTATAGTTCACTAAATTCTTATTATGTTTGGTGTTGAATAAAATTATGTTTAATTATGTGGTCATAGTTTATTATATACTTATTATTAGATAGAAGTTATTATATACTTATATATCACGTGGATTTTATGTTTTTTATTAAGAATATTGATGTGTATTATTGGCTTGTATTATATGTATATATATTTATAAATAATATATTTTAGATTATTTCTGTTTAATTTAGTTGATCGATTGTGTTTGATATATTTAAATTGGGGTGATGTGGTGCTTAGGTGTTTAAGTTTTTCACACCATTCTGATAAGTAGGATATTAAAATAGGTGTTAGTGGTATATCCAATTAACTATTTTGTCTCACATCGATTTGGGGAGCGGCGTCTTAGGACAATTAAATTCTGACGATTGATTAAAAAAAATTAATTGTATTTAGGGTCTGTTTGAAATAGTTGTTGATTATTTATAATCTGTTGATAAACAAATTATTCTGATAATCTGATAATCTGCAGATTATCAAAATAAGATGACTTGTTGTTTGAGGCAGCTTATTCAGAACAGCTCACTGGGAGCTGTTGTCGGATAAATGACCATTCTGCCCCTGTTTGGTTAAGCTGTTTGCAGCAGAACTGTATATGAACAATAATAGATAAAATAAATGTCTCAAACTATTACAGTTTAGTTACAAAAATTAAAATACATCACTTACCATTTCGTGAGTATCAAAAAAAATAAAATAAGAAGAAATACAATTAGAATTAAGAGTAAACAAATTAAAACGTTCAATTTAAAACTCTGATGTCGTCGGTCCTCAACTACACTGTCCTCTTGTCAAATCATCGCACCACGATCACTGTCGGCATGGGAGTATGTCGGAATGTCGACCCAACGGAAGAAACCACGTCGTGCTAAAGCACCCCTCTAACAACCGCAGAATTGTCTACCACTGCTATGAGGCTGGCGTGATGTGAGTAAGGGAGCCGGCAGTCCACAGTAACACAGCACAACTCGGGAGACCCATAAATCCGTCCAACACATGCAAACACATGCTCCTAGTTAATTATAAATGAACAACTAAAGAAACGAAATAACAGAGGGCAGAGTGTAGCAACCATTTGCACTGTTAGATTCAACATCAAAGGAAGCCCCATTCCAGTTAATAGGGGGTGGTATATATGAGGGGGTGCATGGCTTTGCAAGCCAGTTAACAGGAGAGTTACCGTCCAAAAATATAAAACTCATTTGCACTGTTAGATTCAACATCAAAGGAATCTAGAAAACCCCATAGAAATGTACCAAACAACATTACCAAGCTTTCCCCACTATATATTGCAAAGCACTAGGACAATATAAGAGCAGAAATAAAACTGCATGTAAATGCCCCAAACATTATAAAAAAGAACAATATAAGAGCTTTCATCACTGACCTCCCAAGTCTATATAGGGCATGAAAATTTCAAGATGGGGACAAACATTTGGAAGGCGATATTCAACTTTTTACTTTTTTTTTCACTGATAGTTTTTAATCCAATAACTTGAAATAGTCACTTAAGAATGTAATTTAAATTAACTAAAAAATAAAAACATTTGTGAATTTTTTTTTTTTAAGTGGTCATATTATCTCTTCTTGTATTCATTTTCTAGCTCAAGTCTTATACATGAAATTATTAGTTTAAATTCTTGTGAGTGTCGGCCGTTTTATTTTCCAACTTCGTGATTTGAAAAAAAGTGATGATTTTGTGATTTTGAAAATAATTTAAATATAAATATAACTTTTTTAAAGAAGTAACATTTTAATTTTTAAAATAAGTGAGACCAAACGAGTTCCACATTTTAAATAGTTTAGATGATTTAATACAATACTACAAGCAATACACTTATCTCAAAGAATAAATATATCACTTGTAATAGAGATTCAATCAGCTAGACTAAATAATTTGTGACATCCGTTTTAGTCTGCGAAATATTTTATTTGCCGACAAGTTCCCCTACCTAATACGAGGATTAGATAAGGTTCATTTTATTTGGGTTTCAGGTTCCCTATAGAGGCAAGTTCTATAGGTAATTACATCTTAAATGAATCACTTAAGAAAATTCTTGATTAAGATCAGGTGGTTTTGCCTTCAAGATTTCAAAGTTTAGGTTTTCACGATTTGACATAAAAAAATCAATTGGGAATGACTGAAAATAGGAACAATTATTTAAGGAATTCAAATGAAAGAAAAGTAGGGGACATCACAGATCCAGGAGAAACCCCAGAGATGTCCCAACTATCTTTTTGTTCGGCTTTATGTCTTTGAAATGATGTTTATTTGATATTTCAATCCTGCAAATTATTTAAGATTTAGGACTTATATTTGCACATTGTCAGACTATGCAAATAGCCTAAATGACAAGAGGATTTACACCATACCGTACGGTAACCTCGGAATCCTAAAACGTTAGGACTTATAATTGTACAACAGAGTTGTACAGATAGCCTAAAAAGTGATCCTACATGTTATTATTTAAACTAAGGAATGTGATAGGTGATGTGAATGTGTTTTGCTGCTGCAGATCCATCTTGAAGTATTCCTCATCGTGCTGCCCACGATATTCGCTCCAAGCTCCTTGCCGTGACGAGTTTGAGTTTTCTAGGGTGTCTAATTATAATGTCAAATCAAACGGCCCTATGTTCGTAGTCCTCTAAACATCCTAAAAAAAGGTAAACGTGTTTAAAGTTATAAAATATAAAGTGTGCAATGCAGGAACAAACAGTAGGATACACGTGTAACAGTAGTAGGCAAAAAACAGGAGCAGTACAACATGCCATACATGAAGAACAGTAACAGGGCAAGTGTAACATACTATACAGTATAGTAGCAGGTAGAAAACATGACAAGTGTAACATGCTTTACAGTACGGTAGCAGGTAGAAACAGGAAAATTATAACATGTTATGCAGGAAGAGCAACAACAGGTAGAAGTAGGAAAATTAAGTGCTGTAAAATGTAAAGCAAACCTGTACGCGCCCGTGAGATCCGATGTTCCTTAAGTGTAGCAAGCCTAAATGCATCTCAAAAAGCAAAATCTGGAAGAAAACGT